>JAKZZE010000008.1:1800000-1987442 GCA_024220505.1 Rhizopus arrhizus
CCGTAAGAGAAAGTGTGGCCACACCAACCAACTTCGTCCCAAGAAGAAGCTCAAATAAACTATCCGTTGTATATGTTTGTGTCCTTTCGAGCAAAACAACAATTTTTATATATTAAAATCTATTTCTGATTTATTTGTATGCATGTGTGTGGGAGAGTGTATGTAGATAAAAGAGAAAACGAATCTTCATCCTTTTTCTTTGTTTTTTTTATTGTGATTTGTTTACAAGTCATCATCTTCTTCAGGAAGAGGTTGAGCAGCAGCTTCTGCCATTTCATTATTGTATTGTGCCATCAAGTTTGCATCAATTTGAACTTCAGGAGGAGCTAAGGCAGGAGCAGCAACAAAATCTAATTGGGGGTTACCAGCCAACTTACGAGCTAACCACAAGAAGGGCTTTTCAAAGTTGTAGTTGGATTTAGCAGAGATATCATAGTACTGCAAGTTCTTCTTTCTGTGGAAAGTGATAGTCTTGGCCTTGACTTTACGTTCCTATCGATCGATTGAATACAGCTGCCTATTTATCTGTATGACGCTATCATCAATTTACCTTAATATCAACCTTGTTACCACAAAGAACAATAGGAATGTTTTCACAAACACGAACTAAATCACGGTGCCAGTTGGGAACGTTCTTGTAAGTAATTCTAGAAGTGACATCAAACATGATAATAGCACATTGACCACCAATGCTACAAGATGATGAATATAAATATTATTTATAATATATTCATTTATACTCACTAGTAACCATCACGAAGACCACCAAACTTTTCTTGACCGGCAGTATCCCAAGTGTTGAAAATAATCATACCAACGTTGGTATGGAATTGAAGAGGGTGAACTTCAACACCAAGAGTGGCTAATGAATAATGATTAATATCACGTTTACAGCACTTCATCTTTTCTCTTTACCAACATATCTCTTTTCAAATTCACCAGTCAAGTGACGCTTAACAAAAGTGGTTTTACCGGTACCACCATCGCCAACTACAAGATGAAGAATTAATTTCTATAGTCTGCACATTTATTGTTACCAATTTACCAAGGACAAGCTTGAATGTAGCTCCACTTTGAGGTTGTTCAGCCATCTACGCATCATATAAGTATCTAGCTCACGTATATCCATCCACTCTACTTACCTCTAAAGATTAAAGAATAAGAAGAAAAAAAGGGACGAGGATGAAGGGAGGGGGGTTGTGTATGGCGTATGCATGTGCTCTGCTTGCGTGTGTCTATGTGTGTGCGAGTATTCATATGTAGTGAGACTATGCTGAGTAATAATGTTCTGGGCCGGCACTACAGCTGAGAGTTAATTTGTGTTACGATGCACGTCATTGACCTTATAAAAATGTATGCACCTTTTACTCCCTGTCTTTCTTACAGGTTGGCGTATAATCCCTTTTCTTTATCTCTCCATTGAAGTAGCAAATTTATTTAGGTTCGTGTATATCATCATTAAATGATTTGTAGTTTGGTATTTTCACAAGCTAGTATTCCATGAGATTACCAAATTTGGTAATGAAACAGGGTTAATGAACTTTTAAGAACAAAAAGAAATATAGCAAGATGTTTTCAAAAAGTATACAAACAAGCAATACATGAGTGAGTTTATTTATATTTTTGTATTGTGTATTTTTTCACAAATAAGGGCAGTCTAATTCATGTTAGAATACATAAAAGTAAATAATGACAGTATTTACCTCATCTACAAGTTGTTTTGAAGTCATCAACATATTTACATTGTCATAATTTAACGGTAAGTGAATTCTTTTACGTCTTGATCTTGTTCTTCTAGTTCTATTATCTAAAATACTACTTTTTGATTCATCCAGCATCAACCGAATATAGGGTATATACTCCATCATGATCACATCCTTTCTAGGTTGATATATCATTCTTAATGGCAACAATCTCTCAATTGCCTCTCTATCTTCTTCATAGGCTAGCGACCTCGCACGATCAAGGTTTTGCCATGTGTTTGTGTAAGTCGATTGGCATAAGGCGCTAGAATACATTTGGATATCATTAGATATCATATCTGTTGTTTCTTCTGTCAAAAGATTTGTGTATCCAACAACAGCATCCGCTGTGGATATCTGGACCTATTCAGTTACAATTATTCAAATCACAGATAACTTAGTAAGAAGGAGAGTTTACCAGTAGTCTGTGATCTTTTGGTTTCAACCAAGCATCCATAAAAGCTTCATTTTCTAGATTAGCAAGTATATTTTCTAAGCTATCTTGATCCTTCATTTCTGAATCTTCTTCGTGGCGTATTGCGGATTGATAACAGCGTGTCAATCGATCGCTGTCTACCGCGGTCTTTGAGAAAACATCATAGGGAGGATTGCAATTGCCAAGATAGGTTTGAAAAGGATGCGGTACACCGCGATATAACTCTAACAAGTGTAAGAGTTGTCGTATATCACAGCCAATCAAAGAAATAAGTCCTATTAAATCTGCTGGATCTACTTGATACCCTTCTGCATAGCACACTAGGCATAAATAAGGCAACAATTCGTCCATGGTCGGTGGCTGAATATCAAGAACGGTTTGAAGGTATAAGCTTTCGAAAGGCACTTGATCAGGATCTAATCTAAAAAATTAGCGCCCTCCTCGCATGTATGTATGTCTGTGTTTACCGTTGCAAGTCATAATGATGGGCCGTTTACTATTTTGAGAAAGTTCAATTACAGAGGTCCAAAAACCTTTATCTTCTTCGAACAATAGATCCACTTCTTCCAGTAGAATTAAGCTCTGCTTTGGCCCCTGCTGCTGCTCTGTGGCTGTTGTCGTTTGCTGCTTTTTGCGTACAAAATGGCTCAGCAAGAGGCCACCGTTCGTCTTTTTCTCTTGTGGTATAGTATTATTCATCCCCTTGGAGGATAGAAACGGGTTCAGTTTCCTCTTCTTTTTCTTTTTATTATTCTCATCTTCCTCAATCGTCTTTTTAATTTCTAATTTATTATGAAAAGTAACAAGATGACTCTTTGTCATTTCACCCAAGGCTGAAACGATGTCCTTCCCAGACCGTTTACTGCCTGCGTTGACTTCAAACACTTCATATCCTTCTTGTTCTGCTGCTGTATACACCAATGCAGTCTTGCCCACACCATAATCACCTACGATCAAGACCACATTCGATCTCACTCCCTTTTCTTCCTCTTCTTGCTGTTGTTTAATGGCCTTTTTTCTAGCTGCTGCAGGAGAGATCATGAAATCGTCATCATCGTCTTCTGCTCTCTTGGCTCGTTTACTCATCAAACGATCAAAAGCGCTCTCCTCGTTTTCTTCTTCCATAAAGTCCAAAGACTTGTTCTTTTTGTTACTCTCTTCCTTCTCACAAGGTGCTGCTGTAGGTTTGATCTTCATTTGGTGTAGCCAGTTTTTAAGGTAGACATGGTTATGTTTAGAGCCCAACAGTCCATCTACCGTCCTCGGTCTGTATTTTTCTATCCAACTCTGTCTATTTTCATTTTTTGGTTGTGGCCCCATAATCCTTCGAAGCAGTCGCACACAGGAAGGAAAAGTATGCCAATCAGGAAACTGGCCATCAAGCCATTCTTTCACTGCCTTCTCACCTTGAATCTTTTTTTTCTTGTCAATCCTTTTTGGCATGCGATGGGTCACTGAGGGAAGTCGGTTGAAGTCCAACCAAGAGTGATGCTGATGCACAATGTGTTGAATATGATTTGCATTTTCTGTTCGATACAGAGGTGTTAGTGGTACTTGAGAACACGTTCGACGGATAGGGAAATGCCCTTGCTTATAAATGGCTCGATCCAATCTAGAAAATTCATGATCATATTGCTCTTTCTGACATGTTGGCTTTTTGATGCGACCATAAAAGTTGAACTCGGTCTTTTCCGTCGGCAGTGATGGTACAAATTCTCGAAGGATTGCGGTCGAGCTTTCGGCCTTGAGAGGCTCCTCCGAAAGTAGCTTGGGATAGGTGATAGGTGGTTGCTTGGTGAAGACAAAGGGTTTGCTGGATTTCTTGTGTTTATGGCTGGGTTCAGATGGGCCAATAAGTCCAGGTTGTGGCATGATGGTCTGAAGTTCTGTTGTATTGGTCTCTTGTTGTTCTTGCTGATTTGTGTTTTGTTGAGGGTCATCCAGTTGCTGATCATTGTCTTGTTGCTGTTGATCGATGTCTTGATGAGGCGTTGGTTGCTGTACAAGGATCTCTTCTTGATTGATTTGTTTGGGTATTTTAGCATAAGGAAGAGTTGATTGCTTAGTTCTTTTTGAAGGCTCCTGTGAACTAGGTTTTACTGGCCTTCTCGGTTTAAAGAAAGGATGAACCGATTTATCCGAATGGCTCATTATGAGTTCAACACAAAAAAAAAAAAAAGAGTAACGCGTCAGAAGAAAAAAATATTCAATTTAACAAGCGCTATTTTACGCGTTCAATATAATTATGCATTCTTTTTATATATGGAAATCTAATGGGGTATCATTGTTTGTTTATCATCTCTACTTTTATATGTGAGATAGCTATGAAGCATTCGTCTATCCAATTACCTTTCTTCTATTTCATCGTCTTCTTCTTCTAATGGATAATTGGACAATACCCGACCCAATATTTTATATTCAAATTCAATACATTTTTCTCCTTGCTTGATCATATCATTTGTCACCTTATGCAGTCTCTGAAATAACTCATCATTCTTCCAATCATCGTCATCGTCATCGTCCTATATAAATAGTAAGCTTTTTGCTCATTTCACACACTAGCCAACTTGCATTATTTGCTTGTTCTTGTTTTATTGCATATTGTTGTTGTACATGTGCAAGCATGGGATCCACTTCCTGATATTGTGCTCCACTAGATTGTTTCTTCAATTGCAATATTTGCTGTGCTTGCTTTTTCACTGTTTCTTCCAACATGGCATTAACTACAAGTAATGACTTCAATGATAGTTCCAAATCTTCTATCTTTTGAAATACGTCAATTTAATTATACAACAAGGGCGTTTTTATTACCTTCCTATTCGTCCGTGCTTCATTCACTTCAGGTTCCTCTTCTTCTTCTTCACTTTCCGACAGATCGTCCTCCTCTTCCTCCTCTTCCTCTTCCTCTTCTTCTTCCTCTTCTTCCTCTTCCTCTTCTTCACTATCATCCATTTGCTGTTCTTGTTCTTTTTGTCTTGAGATAAGCAGTTTTTCATGCTGTTCTTTATTAAATAGTGTATACTTGTTGTTACCATGGTTACTGCTCACTTCACTCAATGATATATGATGGTTGTTATTGTTTGGTGTATTAATAGGTCCCAAGACAGAACGTGACAAACGAGGTCTTATACTGTTCTCTGGTACATTATTCAGTGGTTTGATAACCTTCGGTAGCCCATTACTTGGTTTATATATTTCAATCGATGGTCGATGACTAAGTTGTTGTTTTTTAGGTGAATAAACACTAAATCCAGATTTCTCCACAATGTTGGTGGCCACTTTAGGTTTTCTAATAGTAGATGATGCTGTACTAGAACTTGAATGAACAGAAGAAGGGCCTCGTTTATATTTTGTTGCAGTAGTAGGTCGAATAATATTAGTTGCCTTGGGTTGACTAGGTTCTCTTGTGGTTTTCATGAATTCGTACAAGGAAAAAAAAAAAAAGGAGAAGGGACTTTTTTTTTTTTTTTTTCATTAATTAATTTGGGTCACCCTTTTTCTTTAGGGTATTAGAACATGCTTTTTTTTTTAAGAAAAAATGATATGATTTATAAGCTTTAAGCTTTTTCTTTCTTTCTTTAGTGTAGAATGATTGTTTTCTATAACTTTACTGAAATCAATAACAAACTTTTTTTGGGGAAATAAGCTTCTTCTACCTTGAATATTCATCTTTTAAAGCAAGTGACCATATTATGCTCTTTATAGTTATCTATCACCTTTAAGAAAAAAGGGGCCCCTTATCATCTTTTTCGTAAAAGTGGTTGAACAAACAGCTGAACTTGGAATAAAATCGAAATCGTTAATAAAGAAAAAAAGAAAAAAAAAAAAAAAAAAAAAAAAACAATGCACTTTTCAATCATTTATTTGTTCACAAGAAGTAAAAATTTAATATTACATAAAATACACTTGTTTATTGACATACTGCGTAAGCTGCTGATTCAATTACCCTTGATGCTATTATATGCAAGCACATGCGTAATGTATTTCAATCAAGGGTATCTTATTTTTATTAAAGACATTCAAGTCTGAAAGACAAACAGAAAGGACAGGCTGTGATGTAAAGATTTGTTATTAAATTTACTTCTTTGCATCCCCTTTATATTGATAAGGAACATGAAATGTTGAGTACTTTACTACTCTATCCTGTGTTTCGAATCGGCACAACAGATTGTCATCATGTTTGACTGTCTACTTGCGAGAGAAGGAGGGAGGGAGACAAGGTTACAGATGTTTGAGTGGTACTTGTGCACAGTCAGCTGATCTAGGTTGATTATACATGAGCCCATTCATATTTAACAAATGTACATCACACTGACAATGGAAGTACTCAGAACCTTGACATAATTTAGCAAATGAGTCAAAAATCAGTCTCTCAAACGAGAGCTACCATCCTGATAACCTTCACTTGTTGCGCTGAAAGAGGGGATGCATCTTTCTATTCAAGCTTTACTTGTATTTGAATATCTATCGTGCATTCGATCCCAACCACAACAACACAAATAGCCAAAGAGACCTTTCCAGTGTACATTTCTTGTTCACCTTTTGGTAAGCAGTAAATAGAAATTCACATTCTTCTGACTTGTTTCTCAAAAAAAGAAAATAGATTGAATGGTGCCTTGTCGTTTGTATCGTAATAGTCTAAGCACACGTGAGAAATGTAATCATTTTCGTAAGGAAATTTAATGGTACAATTGAACGTTTGTACACAGACACAATTCATGAGAAAATTAACATCCAATTGTGTACTAATAAAAGACTTTTTTTGGATGCACGGAAAAAAAGAAGTAGTCTAGAAAAAAAAAAAGTCAGAGATGGCACAGAAGTTGACTTGTCCAATGCATGGTGTATTTAGCATTGAGAGAACGCTAGCAAGCGTGTTCAAATGATAGAATTTTGCTGTATATGCACGGACTATAAAAAAAGGGGGTGGGGCTTTTGATGTATCACAATTTTCTTTATTCTCAGGTTCACATGGATACTATTTTCAGAAAAGTTGCATTTTTGCAACTTTTTATAATACAACCAATATATAAAAGCAACAGGTCAGCGTAACATTTACTCTTAAAAATCATGTATAATCACCGCAATACCAGGATCCTTACTAGATTTTCAGTAGACTTTGGAAATATTTTAAGATTTTGAGAACAATATTTTATTTATTGATGCTGGTTAACTTGTAATTTTCAACCTAATCCTTAAGTATTTAATCAAAGCTAGAAAGAACGAATTCCATTCAAGAGCTCAGATCATTTCGTTTCTACTCGAAAACTCAAAAAATATCCCTAGCACAATGCTTGATTCACGGTTATCCATCATCTATAAATCTTCTTCACTCCTCGAGCGTCCTTTTATATCCAATCGACACGCAAAAAAATTAGTTTTCTTTGGCTCCTTTATTATTGAAGCAGTGTGCCGATTGAAATCACCACACCTTGGCTTATTTCCACCCTCGATAACCCCCAAGTTACTTCTTGTAATATACTTGACGTCATCTTTGCCACCTTGTTGATGATGCCTGTGTAGTCTATGACTGTGAAGATTATTTTAGACATGTTTCTGAACCAGTGAGCGAAGATTGAGGGTATCCTACTAAATCTAAAGATGGAGATGCGATAGTATTTAGGCTTGATTTGTTTTAAAATATAAACCACATGTTTTCAAGTCAGGCTTGTTTGAATTTGATTCAATAATTTCTCTGTACTTTTTGAGTTCTCCGATATATACATAAGGGTGCTATTTGACACGTCAAATTTTTCTGTATTACGAATTTAATGGTTGATGATAGAATTCAAGATAGTTACTGGTACAGTGACGTATCGTTTACCAATCATAAACTCACAGTTGTTTTTATATCAGTTTTCAAGTAATGTTTGAAAAAGAAAAAAAAAAAAAAAAAAAAAAAAAACTTTTCGGGAATCCAGCTTCAAAAGAATCAAAACCGACAGCATAATCATTGTATTTAAATAGCTCTGAGCACAAGTGTGCCTCTACACTCTTTATTATAGAACCAACTACTTTGATATTCAATTTTACGCGTTTTTCTTATGCTATCTTCATACGCCAACGGTACAATAATTCAAAAAAAAAAAATACAAACAGCAGATATCTCAATCTGACTACAATTAGTCCTTATTGTTTTAACCCACTTTTTTAAGTTTCATAAAGGCATCAATTAGCATATTTATCAATGATGTCTTGTGATGAAAGCAAAAATGAAGCTTCACTGTCAAACTGAAGACAAACTACCCAAATTGTCAAACAAAAGGTTACACAGGAAAAGCAACAAAAGCTGAAGAATGAGTGTCCCTACTTTCTTTGGGGGGGGAGAGGAGGATGTGAATAGGGATGATATGAAAGAGATCAACAACACTTGAATATCGAATTGAAAAAGACCAATGTTTTTTATGTGAATTAGTTTTTTTTCGTAAACATTCTAAAGTAAAATTTTATAAAGAATTTTGATTGCAGCAAGAAGCTATACACAAAATAATGCTTTAGCTTGTATGAAAAAGTCATAAAGATATGCACCAAGCATCTTTTTTAGATGTTTTGAAAAAAAAAAAGCTTTAAAATTTATCCTTGCAACAATATCAGATGATCAGCCCACTACCTCTCAAATACATTTTCCTTTAGCGCAATCAGCAATTGACACTCCTCAATTTTCTTTTGAAACTAAACATACCTGACCGTCTCAAAATGGCCCTTCCCCCCCTTTTTTTTGAAAGTGTGCATAATACCTTTGAGCACCAGCTAATTCAATGGCTACTTTCAAAAGCCTCTTATCTCCTCCTGTTCACTCTCCTCTCCATCTTTCTTTTTTTTTTTTAGAATCTAACTAGTTGAACAACTGAAACAAGCTTTGAGAAAAACAAAAGTGTGGCCAACCTCTTTTAAATCAAAAACTTTGGGTGACCCATCTTAAAAAAGATAAAAAGCTACTAAAATCAATCATTTAACTTTAGCTCAGAGATTTTTTTTTTTTTTCTAAATTACTTTTGAGAATTTCTGGTTTATAGTTGAAAAATAAGATTAAGCATAGTTATTTTGAGAATAGTGATTAGAATAGCATCAGATTGTAATAATATTTCTCCTCTTTAGCATTGTCTCAATACTCGGTAGATGCATTTGAAAAATGTTTAAAGAGTGGGCCTATTTAAAGTTTTCATTTATATTTTTCAAAAAATAAAGGTCGTCTATTGAAGTATTAAAGAATGCTTATTTGAAAGTGGAAAAACAGATATTGAAAGAATATCAACTAACCTTCATCACTTTATTTCTATCCTTTCTGGTCTTGTGGCAAAGATCAAGTGTGGTTTTATTCCCCATCCATTGATTTAAAAGGCCGCTCTTTAGCGTTAGGTTAATGTATGACTATTGAGAATATGTTTGTGCGTCACATAAATAAAAATACCATTTACAAAGAAAAAAACTATTGAGAATATGTTTTTATTCTTTGTGTAAAGATAAATATTATTTCAAGTAAAGCAAAAAAACCATTTTTATTTTTCTTTCATCATCGTCCCCCCCTCTTTACAACCACTCTCTCTTTCTTTCCCTTTTATATACAAAAAATTGTTTATTCTTTTTTTTAAACAAAAATCATCCCTACCGAGATTCAGTGTAACGTAACATCACGTCAGAATAAGAAAAAAAAAAAAGCAGTTTTTGTGTGCTACAGTTTTTATTAAGAAGGGTTCATTATTGTAATTTTTTTTTTTTTTCTATTTTTTAGTAAGGAGAATATTTGCAAAAGAATTGAGGTAATTCAAGAAATGAATTTGACAAAGAGGAAGTGGAGGAAGTAGAAGAAGAAGAGGAAGGTTGTGGTGAATTTGGTAGTCTTTGCTGTGCCATCTTTTCTTGTCTTGCCATTGATCTAGAATATCTTAAACCACAAGCATTACATAGACTAAATCAATCGATTAGCTCTCTCTCTCTTCAATTTAAATTCATTCCTTTTTACGTTTTATGACCAGATGGGCCCCTACGCCATTCAGGACTTGATTGAGTACCACAACTTTGGCATTTGTACTGATGGTCTTCTTCTTGATTTGAATGCTTGATTGAATATCTATTTGTTTTATTATTGGGTATCTTGTATCCATCCACTGCTACAGGACTGTCACATAGATCAGTAGGTTGTTTACATCATTAATCTCTAGGTTACCTCTTCTTTACTATAAGAGTGATAATAAAGGAAATATGTCCATAATCAATAAAAAGGCTTTGTAAATAAACATTGTCTTGTGTGATTCGAGAAGGTTGTTGAACACACCGAAAGCAAGACACGACACCTGGTGATACGACCGGACGGTCATCTAGTGTTTCGTGGGGATAGTGATCGGGCCATGATAGTATCACAGATTTTGTTTGATTGTTGATAACTTGAAGTATACGTTGTGGTGCTGTTTTGTTGTTTAAACAATAATTTTTAAATGATTCAAGTAAGTTGTATTGAATGTCGTCTATCGAATTCACTCCACATGTTGATCCTATATTGATTATAAGAAACATAAACTATCAATCGTTATCTCAATTACCCTTTTCTTGTTGATGAAAAAAGGCCAATACTAAATCATCTGTAGCTACATACATGATGATGTCTACTACAACCCATGAAGCATAATAAATATGTTTCTATTCTTTGTTATTCACTTGTTACCAACATCTTACACAAACCTGACTATAATCTTTTAATCGGCATCTGCAAATAAAAAAAAAAAATATAAGCAATGGATCATGATTACATTATTATCATTACTTTGTAACAGATCCAGCAAGTAATTTTGACCTCATAAATTGATAAAGATCTTTCTTTGCTAAATCCATTTCTTCAGGATGAATTAGATCAAATAATGAAATTCCTTTTAATTTCATATTGAACGAATTATAAATAAACTTTAATTCATCATTCGTTAAAATAGCCCACATACACGCGTTCATTTTTCAAAAAAAAAAAATAAGAAAAAAAGAACAAAAAAAAAAAAAGAGAAAGAGAGAGAATTTTTTATTCTTGTTTGGTATGGCAAAAAAAAAAAAAAAAAAAAAGAGAGAGAGAAAGCTCCCTTAAAAGAACATTTTCCTTCTTAATTGCAATCTTTGTGTATTACACATACTTTTTTTTTTTTTTTTTTTTTTTTCTTCTTATTGATCGAAAACTGCACTTGATCGAAAAAAAAATGTGTTACAAAGACGTGTCTTCTTCCATTTGATTTCCATTTTCATCTCGTACAACTAAATCTGCCTTGACCCAATTCTCAATTTTTGGATAATTCATTCTTTCATCCAATTGTTCTTGACTCCAAGCCAACATTTTTAATAGATTGGGTAATTTGGGATCCTTTTCTTGAGATTGGTTGATCAAGATCGCCGCATTCAGTTCACTCGCTGTCTTTTGTCGCTGCCCCGGATGAAGCAACTCTCCAACCGGACTGTCTATCGTGTCTTGAAATGCCAGCAGAGCCATGGTACGTTCGAGTTCTGCTAGAAATTCAGGATGTTCTTCTCCTCTGGGCGCCATTTCTTCTGTTGCAAACTCAAGTGCTTCCTGAAACGCTCCTTGACGAATAAGCTCAATCAATCTTTGCTGCTGAAGATGAAAAGAAAGTTGAGGGTTTGTATCTAGAATCTATGTATCCGTATTGTAAGCAAAAGGCAAGAATAAAAGCTATTCGTCAAGTGTCCCCTACCTCTGGATTTAACTCATTGACTAAATCAATAGCCGTGTCAATATCACCCGATTGAACAGCATGTCGAATGTCCATTCTTTCTTGTATTGACTGCAAGTCAACCGTTGGCTCTAGACCACTTTCTAAGCTAAACTGTTCTGCCGCGTCTCTATACCCTTCAACTACTAAATAATTCATTACAAGTTGATTAAGATCCCTACAATATCGAAAGTAATTAATTCCCTTCCTTCCTTCATCACCTTCACTTACTGTTTGTTCACTTTGACTTCTGCTAAACGTTGTTCCCATTCTTCTTTAGAAACCGTTTTCTTTTTCTTTTCGTTCTCTGTTGAACTCATCGACAAAGGGGAAAAAAGGAGGCGGAAAATGTGTTTCCACTTTGGGTTCTACATTTTTTTTACAGATCGTGTGAGCCAATGGAAATAGAGGTTTGTTTGCATTGATTTCTAAAATTAGGAAGCACATGAAAATTCTAGTTCCGATCCATTTCTTTCATGATTGTCATTCGTGTTTCTCTCTAAAAAGATAAATCAGAATATGAACGACTACAAAGAAAGAGCGCGCATAGGTTTTTCATCTGTGACGTGTAAGTCATCTTTAATAAGTTGAAATCCAGTTAAAAGTATTTCAAGTAAGGTTGATTTCAATTAACGAATGAAATAATTGCAAATATGGGTTATTTTTCTTTTTGGTTTATTCAGTAATCTAAAATAGAAATAAACAATAAATCTACCCTAACTGTAAGGTAATTAGCCCCTCTTTTGATATAGCATGGACTAAATGAGAGAAAGAAAAGACTGGCTGATACGATTGAACTTGATAGATTTTACTTTATTGTAAAAATAAACCAGTGGTCAGTCAGTATACTGCTTCATGTCCAAAATGTGAATAGGCTATAGTAATAGGATATGTCCATGATAAATTATCTTTTTTTTGATGTAATGCATTAATCAATGTGAAGGAGAATGGGGTGATATTGAGATCTCAAAATTTTATTTATAAACTGTACAGCAACTTTCTTCTTATATATGAGTTTTGTTCCAAGCTACACACTCTTCAAAAGTAACACCATTTCCACCAAAAATATCCAAAGCGCTAATAAAGAATTAACAATGAAAATATCAAACAATGCCTCTTGTTACCTTCCAAATGTTAAGTCTACTTTTCCATTAGATAATTGATCCACCAACTTTAAATCTTCCAAAGCTATAAAGAGAATGAATACACAATTGTGTATAAATCCAAAGAAAAACTTACATCTTCCTCCACCTGCATAAGTTGTAGGAATAGTGGTCCATTCACCAAGACCTAAAAAAAGAATAGAAAAGGATGATGGTTAGACAAGTACAAAAATCTATTTTTCTTATTTTACATGCAACCAAGTCTTGATCTATTCCGTTGCAAAGACCCTCAACATCTGCAGCATGAATTAAAAATTCACTACAGTATTGAGCTAATAAATCCAGCGATTCTATTGTCTGTGTCAGTATAAATGCAACGAGTGAAATAGACAAAGGAACCTTTATTCACTTCCATATCAGTCATTGTTTGCCATTTATTCATAGCCACAATCCATCGATCCTCCTTTCTTCGACAACTAATACCAAGTTATTCCACTAGCCCCGCACACCCTCACTCTCTTTTTACCTAACATCGACCACCAATCTATCTTTACCAACACGCTCACATAATTGAACAAGTCTATCGAGTGAAAACTTTCCTTCAGGAAATAACCAACTGGTCACAATCACTTTGGAGGCACCAAGAGATAACCAATATTCAGCATTATCAATCGTAATACCTCCACCCACTTGAAGTCCTCCAGGCCAAGTCTCTAAAGCTTCCTTGGCTGCTTCATCATTATTAGGCCCAAGTTTGATGACATGACACCGTGTCACTTGGTTATCTTTATAAAGTTTAGAATAATAACTGGGCTGTTCTCTAACGCGAACCATTAGATTCGATTACAATCTTGATAATTAGCATCTTACTCGGATACAAAATTGGTCGTCAACTGTTCAGGTGAATGATCAACAAGTGAACCACCTACAATTTGCTTCACTTTGCCATGATGAAGATCAATACAACCGTTAAATCGTGTCATTTTGACAGATTACCAAAAAAAAAAAAAAAAAAAAAAAAAAAAAAAAAAGCTAAAAATACAGCGGACAAGGGTGACTTTAAAATAGCCTGCTTCTTTTCTTCCCTTCAAATGACTATGTATAAATTTGGTCCTCACTTGATTAAAGATTCCCAAGTATTTTATAAATCAAAGTTAACACTTGGCATTGTCAACCTGAAGCCTATTGCACCGTAAGTACAGTTTATTACAGTAATTACAAAAAAGTGACTCGAGTTTTATATATGCAGTGGACGTAAGAAAAGTTGAACTGTCTATTGTTCATATTTTGAACCTCACACGCTTTTCTTCTTTTCACAGATGTTCTAGTGGTGCCTAAAAAAAATACACCAAGACTTCATGACTTGTCAGATGAAGAAGTAAAAAGAAATAGGACTTCACTGTAGAAGGAGACTGAGTGTAAATTAAAAAAAAATAGATTGTGGATTTCATGTTGTCTGCACAAAAAATTGGTCGTGCTGTAGAGAAACACTATCAAGGCACTTCACTGACGATGACCATTCAAGATGGTCCTCAAGCAGGACAGACGGTAATCTTCAAAAACTAACAACAAGCTGCCTTCTTACATGTCCCTAGGTACCTCATGTTCATATGCATCTTATTCCTCGTAAAAAAGGGGATTGGGCAAACAACGACGATGTTTATGAAGAATTAGATAGAAGTAAGGGAGTAGATAATGAAGAAAGACCACCCCGTACAGAAGAAGAGATGAAACAAGAAGCAGACGAATTAAGGGTTTATTTTTGAACTGTATATCCTCCTGCTTGATAAAGTCTATTTTGAAATTCTGCCTTTTCGTTTTCTTCTAAATTATAAAACTATCTCAAAAAGATGAGCTTTCATTTCTATACATATCTTATACTTACATTCGAAATAAACTCAACCATATTTTGACAAGGCAATTCAGCATAGGCTCTTGCACCCCACTGAAATCTATATTCAATCTCTTCTCCTTCTTGATCGTCTAATTTTGTCTTTTTCAAATATTGATATTTTACTAGACTATCTATCAGCTTTTCCCTTTCTCCCAATGTATTATATTTAGTTATCTTCAGTCGATCCAAGTGTTCATATAATTCAGCTTGTAACATGAGTACATCACAATCATAAAATACATAGGCCTATACTTACAACTGTTCATCTCATATTCATTTACAAAAAGCAAAGCGAGTATAACATAAAGTACACCGGTTTGTATGTATTCTTCTTTAGGTCGCTTCACAATCTCTGGAAGAATATAATGTTCCTTCATCACATTTCTCAAAAAATAAACACCAGATACGTTGCCTGTCGTCGTCTGTTTCTGTGTTTGTGCTTGTGTTGAGGATTCTGCTTGCGTTGACTGTGTTTGAGCTTGAATATCTTTCAGGATATGAATAGGAGCTTGCTATTTACATATGCCCTTTACCTTGTTGCTGCACTCCACTTTTATCTTTAAGTGTTGCTTCTTGAAGTTCAAAACCAAATACATTTCTTAATCTTTGATTAGCTCGTTGAAGGAGAAGATTGAATATTCGCTTGTTGTCAGGCGAAACTAATATTACAGTTGGTAAAGAATAAAAACAGTACTTTTTTCTTTTTACTCAATTTGTTGATGTTGTCTCTTCTTATTGATATCTTTTTATATTCACAAGCCAAGGCATATCGACATAAATCCTTTACTTTACGTTCTATTTCCTTTTATACATTAACTTTGTTTAATTGTATCTAATCATCGTTATTTACCTCGTCATCCCAATTGATTGTTTGCTGTACTTTAACTTCTTGCGATGAATAATCTTGATTTTCAAAATCTACACGTGAACGCTTTAAATATTGACTTGACATGATGTACAAAAAGTTTTTCTTTGAGAGTGTAGTTTTTTTTTTTTTTTTTTTTTTTTTTTTTTTTTTTTTTTTTTTTCGATCGCCTCATTTCAGAGTCACGAAATTCTAAATTTGGATTGTGTCATTCCTAACACAATAGCTGTAGTTCTGTTTTCTGTAACGACTTCAAAAATCTTCACTGTCAGAGTACGGCCATGTGTGTATTGGTCTCTTGGTCTATAATAGTGTTTTTTAAAAGTATCTCTGCTGAGGCTTCAGTTTGCATGCATCTTGACGGAATGTATCGATCTTAGCGAATGTGCTTTGAACACGTCATTGTTTATTTCTGCTTCCTTTAGACTGACTTTTATCCAATTTGCAATCGTAACTGGGGATATTGGAAGAGACTTGTTATCATTTATCTTTATAATGTTTGCTAAAAACAACGAATGCCCTTCAGCGAGATGTGTTCGCAAGTGTTTAGTTTCTTCCTCTCCTTGTGTTCCCGTTCTTATTGAAGCCTCCAAATTTTGGTTGGTTTGCTCCTTTAGCAACAGTTTCCTCAAATCTTGTCTGCTGAATCTTTTCAACACTATCTGGTGAGAAGAAATCGTCTTTTCTGTCTTTGTCTTCCAAGTATTTGAGACTTTCTGGCAGTCGTAGTGCCTTTGTGACGAGACCTTTGCCATCTTTGTCCAATTCTTTGTCCGTGCCAAAACTATAGACCGCAAGGCGTCGAATTTTTTCAAGGATGTGACGCATTTCTTCTTCTGATCCACCGTTTTCAATGACGTGGTGGAATCCTTGTTATCTATTCGTTGCAGCTTGACTTGCTGAAGGTCGTAATCGTCTGAGTGGTATCCTCTTGATATTTCTTCAGTTCAGGAAGGTAGATTTTATTGACCGTTCCTGACTGGGTCCATTTTACTTCCTCATATTTATTAGTTTCTTTTGTAAATTGCTGGAGTTTTATCTTGAGCGTATTCTTGGGAGAATATTCCAAGTCATCAAGTATCTCTGTTGGGAGGTTTTGGTCTCCAATTGGTTCATTCTCGAGGCCTTATTGCTTGAGTCGTCTGTTAAACTCGAGGGTTTCTTGTATTCGTTCTGTATAAGATCATTGGTATTATTCATAGTTAATCTATGGTGCGCAACTTAGAAAGATATAAAGGAACAATAATATCAAAATTTTTTATTTTGTTATTATCATCCAAGAATAAAGCACGGCTGGAAAGCCTATAACTGCATCCGAAGTCGGAATGGAACCAGCGGCAATTGCGTTAGGAATGACACTCAATTCTAAATTACTTTCTAATAGTAATACAAAATGGGGGTTCCATTAAACGTATGGCTAACGCTGCTCTCTTTCTTTCTGTCTATTACATTATCAGCTAATCACTCATAGCCTTCAATACTATATAAATGTTATTTCAAATTAAACATTCTTGTATACGTTAACAAATAACACTTTGTTATTAAACAAAATCCGAGGTTATACTAAATTAGTTAAAGAATTCGAATATGATCTTTCTAGTATAATTAGAGTTGCTTGTGAACATGCATTACATAACAGTTTTTTTTATTAAAGACTGAGTATATAACTTTATTTGTCATGAACATAGGAGTAGTGCATCTTCTTAATTCATTTAATACGCATCACTTATTTAATTTCCACCTATTGCACCGTCTACTACCAAAAACGAAAGCGCGCTCTGCAAAAATTACAAAATCCAATGGTTTTCATAACGCTAGCAAGTACCATTTTTATTTAGAGTCTTTGATATATATGCTTTACGGCATGAAAAAATTTAAGAGGTTTTTTCTGAAGAGCAGACTGCAATGACAACTTATAAAAATCATAGTTCCCATTCTGTAACAAAAACCCAAGTTACTTCTGAAGTTAGATGGTTAGGATTTTTTTCAGAAACTTGAAATAGTATAGCTTTTGCTTGTGGTATAAAATTTTGCTGTTTTTTCATAATGATTATAAAAGAATATTTTTTGAAAAAAGCCTTATGAATTAAGATCATACATCGCATAATATAATAATATTTAAACGTTTCAAATTTGATTGCAGATTGACTTACTTACTTTGAAAAGATGTTGGGTGTCATAGGCAGGATTGAAGCAGCCCGATTTCCTCGTTTTTGATTTAGAACATCCTTACTTATATAATACTTGATAAACATAATTAATAAAACCTTTATTTTTTTTTTCCATTATTAGATCTCTAAGATATTACCAATAAATTTGGTCATGAGTAAAGTTAAAAGCTCAATATCTCATACTTTCATAGAGACTTCTTCCTCTTTTTGTTTGCTTACACAATCTACGATATTTGGAAGCATTCAATTTCATACATGCTCATTTTGTGCAGTCTACAGTTATTACTATCTAACTATTATTAAGCAACATCAAACAGATATCATAGTAATCATTTGTTATTGGAATTATAATACAAGAGATACTTTCTTTTGTTTATTACATCTGTATGATAATAGATTTTTGAAAATACTATAGGAATATTTGCATTTATTTAAAAGTATTGTTATTTGGAATAAAGATTTACGTGGAAGTCGTCAACAGAGAAAAACGAAAATTTATTGATATTGAAATTTTATAAATAATAAACCATGGATGAGTAGCAACCTTTTTGTAAATAGCTTCTTTCGAAAGTACAGTTTTGTTTTGTTTTTTGTTTTTTTTTAAAAAATTAATATTTTTTTTTAAATAATAAAGAATCACCCTTGAATTACTCTTATCAACACTTTTTCAAGTCTATAGGATATGAGTGGTACCCCGAAGGGCGTTCCGTTCACTGTCAGGTTCTAAGTCTATGTCTGGAATGTTCTGCGAAGGATATACCCTATTTCTAGGGATCACCCTCTCTCAAGCAAAGCGTGACCGGGTCTGTTACTTCGCTCGTTGTAGCTTCAGATGTCAAGACATCATCTGTCTAGCACTAGGATGAACAGAGCGGGTATTACTTTTACTTGAGTTCGCATTCCTCCTTAGAGCTTACAAGTTCCAGCAGATCATCGTCCCATCCTGCCACAGATTTTAGAAGCATAGCAAAGAGGTCATAAAGAGATAGAAAGAGAAGAGATTACAAAGATAATAAAGAGACCACCAAAAGAGAGCTTTTACAAGAAAGGATTGCTACCAAGTGAACCACACAGACATAGAAGCAAGTACAGAAGCAGCCTTAAAAGGAGCCATTTGCATTGACACAGAAGAGAATAACTATTGAACTAGAATAAAAGTTAATAAAAAGGATAATTCTATTATGAACATTACTTTTTAGCCAAAGGGGCGGCAAAGAAGGAATTTTGACCAAGGCGAACAAAGACAGGCAAAGTAAGCTATTTCAAAAAATGTTAATAAAATAATTGTATAAAAAATAATTTTACCATTTTATGTAGCCAAGATATGATTTCTTTTTAACCATCGAAATCAATGGAATGATGCGTTTAGCGTTGAATGAAACCAAAAAGGACCATAGAAAGATAAACAAAAGAGAGCGCACCAACATTTGATATTAACTGAGGCCATATGAAGAGACAAAGAATAGATGTATTATGTAGGCCATGAAGTTTAACATTGATTAAAGACAAACTTGATAGTAGATAAGAGGTTTTAAGAGGCCAAAGAGAGAGAGAGAGAAGCATGTTTGAAACACAAAAAAAGCAGCAAAGCATTTGTTTAAGAAGAGAAGTTTTTGACAAAAGTCCATAAGGGCCAAGTTTAGATTTGAAAAGACAAAATATTTAGGCCATCAGTTTTAGAGAAGAGTGATTATTTGATGAAGAAAGAAAGAAAAAAGTTTTAGCAAAAAGAATTCTTTAAATATTTTTTTTTTCACGTTCTTGATGAGTCATTTTCCGTTTTTTTTTTTTTTTTTTTTTTTTTTTTTTTTTTTTTTTTTTTTTTTTTTTTCTTAGATTTCTAAAACTTTAAAAACTTATTTATCCATAAAAAGATGGTAAATAAAAGGACAAAGCCATTCTAGACTAATAAATAAACAAATGCAAAAAAAAAGTTATTTGCTTGATTATAGCTATTAATCTTTCTTATATACTTGGTCCTCTCATTTAAATCTTTAAATAATAGGTTTTTATACTTCTAAATGAGCTTTATATATTAATAGACAAGGTAGTTGCCTGCTTATTTTTTATTTGTACAACAGTTTTCTGCATAAAAGGTACGTAGGATTTAAAGGCCTACAGCCTCCCTTTTTTTATTAAATTCATTCCTTTGATTAAAAAAAATACTTTCTTTGTACGCAGGTTGTATTTCATATTAAAAAACTCTTTCCCTTTCTTTTCTTTGCTTTTGCTATAAAAGTAAACGTTATTTTTAATTTTTTTAAAAAAATAGGGGGTAGATCTATTCCGAATTCCGTGTGTAACAAATGTCATACGGAAAAGTTTTAACCTACCCCTATTGTTCAGGACATAAAATAAAAAAGTTTTCTAAATCGATTATAACAATGTACCTCTAAGCTATCTTTTGACAAGCATTCAACCTTACTTTTTAACAATAATTTTCAAGCATAAAACTGGTGGAATAATCAATGAGTACTCTTTTTTTTTGCGTTTATTTTTTTTCATATGAAAATCCAGTTTTTTTGTGTTACTATTTGGGGCTGGTACCAAAAAATACTTTTTTTATGCATGAGACGTAGATAAGCAGCTTTATAAGATAATTTTGCGATTTTTAGATAAAAAATCAGACAATATTGTCAATGATAATTTTTTCTTTTGTAAAATGTAATGATAAACATGCTTTGATAATTTTTTCTTTTTGAAATTGAGTCCAACGATATGAATAACATCGCAAATGCTTTTTCTTTAGAAAAGTCCGAAGAATTCAATTAATCCTTGACATCCCCAACAATTTTAAAGCAATGAATACATCTTTATTCCTTCTTTACTATGTGTGAGTGTATAAATCAGCATCAATACAATACAGTATTTAAATTTAGCAATTGGTTTGATCACATGCAACGTTTAATCTATATGTTTTCCCATCTCATGTCTTTGATTTACCGCTTCTCTTACTTTATTTATGATGGTCTTTAAATCCAATAGTTTTTACAGTCTTATTATATAATAGTGTTTTTGTTTTTGATAACTTAAAACAAAGATCCACTTTCATTATTTAAAATATCTTGCCATGAACGTTATACTTCCTTCTACCATGCATTTTGTCTTTGATTGTTTAGTTTCGAATTGACGGTATGATTTTTATTTAGGTTTATTGGCGATGCTAGTGGAGCATGCTTCTATTTTTTTTTGATATTTATTTGTAATAACATAGCTAGTATTCTAAAAGTTGATTTTATAAATTATTATTAACACGAGCTTATATCAAGAAAGAGTTTAGTTTTCTTAGTACCTTACTAAATCCATAAAGCAAGTAAAAGATTCTTCATATGCTACTAAAAAGAATGCTTTTAAACCAAGATCAGCTGTTTCTGTTGATATGGTTACCTTTTTTTTATTTGTTTTTTTTTTACGAATATTAAGCAATACCTATGAATAATGTTGGTTTATATAATTGGATAAAGATATCCAATATAGAGGGTTATGAAGTAAAATTAGTCCATGTGAATACAAAGGTCAATTCTTGTATGTGTTCATATAATATATAACTTTTATTATGTAATTCTATACGGTTCTTTAATAGTCAATAATTAAAGTAAAAGATTTGCTTTTCTACAAACAATCCCAAAGTAAGAAGCGTTGCGCATAATGATTGAGAGGAAAAGAAATAGGAGAAAGCAGCTCCTTGAGCAAAGCAGATTTATATAAACCTAAGTGTTTTGACATCATATAAATTCCTATGCTATTGTATTTAGCACGCCTTTTTTTAAAATTTTTTGAAAGATGACGGAGTCAGTACTTGTCTTTAATGCATAAAATAAAGCTATTAGTTTATCACGGAAAGTAAAATAAATTTTATATGTTTTCCACCATCATATGATATTCAAAAATTAAGCTTTGGCACAAAATATATTCCATTTTATTTAAAATAATTTTTATGTGTACTAAATGCCGTTTCGAATAATAGTTGTAATGATGTAACGAAACTTATCGACGTTCATTATTGACAGCTTACAAATTAAGTTGAAATGACTTTTATAGATAATTTATTGCCTGCTACAGTATAGAATACAAAATTGTCTGTTTTTACTAAAGAAGAAGCTTACAAGAAATAATTTAGGTTTTTTAGGTGAGCCTAGTAAAATTATGGTTTATATATAATATTTTCAGTTTTCATACTAAGCTTTAAATCTATGACTTATATCACACAAAAACTTGTTTTTACAATCATCAAAAAATCAAAAGAAAGGCGATCAATAAGTAAAGCATTTGACCTGTTACACTTTTTTTTTACAAGTCGTAAAATACCAATAGTCTTCAATACAGGTCCGATTCATGCTGCATGATTCGCTGGTTAAAATATCGGGAATAACATGTAAATAGACATATAGTTTACTATAAAAAAAAAAAAAAAGATACAAAAAGCTTTACTACTTTTAACGATATCTTTATATTTTGCAATACATTTGTGCAGTCATCGATTCCTTTTTCTAATACAAAAAATGTTCATATATAAGGTAGACTTGCATGATGTAAAATGGTAAGACCATAAAGGGGTACATAATAGTTGCGCAAGGTTATCTTGTTTCAAAAGGATAATCATAATCTCAAAAGATATAAAGTTACAGCAGATAAAAGAATATAAATACAAGACTTGCTATAATGCCCTATCATTTTGGTAAATTATATTACAAAGTATTCTTTTTTAAGATAGCAGTATGTCCAAATTTTGTCGGATACGAATGTAGGAGGAAAGATGTTTTTATTTAAAGCATGACAAGTCTTATTAATCTTTGAGAAATAGGCGGATTCATAGATCGAATGATTTCTCTAATTTGTGCAGCTAATTCATTGGTCTTTACAAACCTTGTTCGGATATGATACAAAAAATCAAAGGATTGTTCTAATGCTTGCGTTGTCCAGCCGTCCTTCATGTCCATCAGTGAAGTTACTTGTTTCACAATGTGCATCAATTCAATCAAAAACTAGATCGGAATGTAAGTTTTAACAACATTAAAATTGCATCCACTTACTTCGGCCTCACTACTATCTAATTTTTCAATACGATGCAAAGCAGGACCAATCAAAAAACAAACATAAAGTAATTGTACATCTGTCACTAACTTGCCCGAGTGACGCAAAGTTTGAAAGTATTCTAAAAATACACCAAAGATGTCTAAACTTGAATAATGAACAATGCTGTGAAAGAGCGTTAAGAAACTATTGGGCGCATTGGTACTGTAATTGTGGAGATTAAATGTATAATCGTTAAATATATAAGGAAAAATCATGGCTTTCCCAACGCGCGCATTCATTGAATCTTTGAGGATAGGCGTGGTTGTTAAATCAGGCAAGGACTGATTCATGGTATATTTTCCATTCACGCTCTTTGGTATACCACAGCGTATCTATAAAAAAATTGTAAGAAGCAAAAAACAAGCATTTATAACTTCTCCTGTTTACCAAACGACATGGTTCCGATACAGCAGATAGGTAAGGATTGGTCATAATTAAATGATTCAATTCTTTAAAGATAGGATGAATGAATTCTTGTTGAGGTAATAAAGGTATCAGTAAACCAATCGCATGCATAGTCAAGGCAGAGACACCCACATGATGAGATTCTCGTAGGAGGGCCAAGTCTAAAAGGTATTTTACAATGGTGACCGGAGGTGTTGTAGTCAACATAATTTCGAGTGTTGCAACTATGATACCTTCTACAGCTGGACTACCGATTTCACGGAAATGACGTTCCGGCAAACTAGATTTACTTCTTGGTGCACATGTTTGAGGATTCAAGCCTATATACAAGCCTTTAGTCATCATTGTCTTAATCATTTTATCATTCTTACTTTTAGCCAATTTATAAATAATTCTTTCAAAGTACCCAGCATCAAATGAACTTCCATTATCTTGTTCATTTTTTGCATAATTCACGGCTTCAGGTGCAATGATATATTGATCAAAATCTAAAACGAACATCAGCCCTCCCTTCTCTTGTGTGTATATCCCTTGCTCTTACCTATCAATCTCAATATACGTTTACGAACAGAAGGATTGGCCAAGGTAGGTGAAGCATGATAATACAAAAAGAAATTGGCTACAAATGACAAGGGGGATTGATGATATCTAAACAGTGATCCATATCTGTCCAACACATTGATTAATATCTCAGCTTGGCCATACTCCAACAGTCTCATCAGTACATTTTCCAGGGTCACAATCAGATCGCTGACTACATTACCAAAATAGATGGGTAACTTGATTTGAAGTGGTGGCTGCAACTCTATGCTGGGTTCAAATCCTTGCATTGCAAAAGCCTCAAATTCGTCATATTCAGGAAACTTTTGGAGATAATGCATGAGTTTTTCTTGATAGTCAGCCTCTGTCCAGGGTCGACAGCTGATCCCGAGTGATTCCCAGTGATGTACACGTTGAGCAATCTCGCGTGATTCCAGCAAGAGGTATTGTAGAAGAAGCATTGCCTTTTTGGTACGTTCAGGCGTACCACTACCCTTGGTCAAAGCAAATAAGACATGGTTGAAGTTGATCCATTGATGTTTCCAAATAAATCCATCCAAGAGAGTGAACAGCTGCTATAAAGTTGAGTACAAAAGTAAAGCCTATGTTTTTAAACTTACAAGGGCTTGACTATTGGCTGGATATTCAACGCTAAGAATAAAATCAACCAAATCAATTACATGCGTCGCCATTTTTGAAGGTGGTATCATCAAAAGCATCTTTCGCACCGAGGGCATATGGAAACAATCTACCGTATTCCGACTGACTGCAATAACCCAAAGAATACAGAACAAACAAGATTGGTTCTCTTGTGTTGCTAAAAACGAAAGCGCTTCAGGCTCTGCAGACCCTCCTTGAAGTAAATAGGTCGTCAAGCTCTTATGGGTTGACATAGTCTGCTGTACTTTGGCTGCCGTCACACCAGCACGTGGCTCGGCATTGATATTTTCATAAAAACTGCGAACCACAGGAGGGAAATGAGCCAAGGCTGCAGAAGACCACTCGAGAGGGAAATCATAAAGACTGGAGAGAACACGATGGATTTGTTCTGTTTTGATGTCAGCTTGTCCTCTGGTCTTGATCAGTCGACTGATTGTGCCAACAGTCAAACGAGCCAACATTTCTGATTCACCAAACCAGATGGTCTTTTCTCGAAGTGGATCATCCAGAGAACGAAGCAACTTTACGTCCATTTGCATGTTCTACTATAAAGTAAGTACATCACAGTTCTATGATACATGCTGTACTTACAATGACGTTGACTGTAAATGACTCGAGAGATCGATAGCATTGCCTGTTGTCCAAAAACGAAATGGAATACCGAATATAATGCAATAGACCAGAAGACAAAGGAGAGTACTTTAAGAAGCGTATAAATCGATAATTCATGAGTTGTAATATGGTTTGTAACCAACGCATGGTTTGATCTGGTAGTTGAGTTGGTGAAGGTTCACTTTCTCCTGTACGTTTCATCTTGATCATCTTGTCACATCTTCTTAGTTTATCAAATATTTCCTTTACCATCAGCTCTGCCCTATAGAAATAGTTAACACGAGCACCTACGACAAAATAATATAGAGTGTACATACGAGCAGGGCGCACTGTATAATAATTTATAAACAACATCCAAGACATTAGGAGGTACACAAGCAACAGGTGAAGCAGGAGATTGGTATCTTGGTCCAAGCTCGCTATCCAACATCATTTTATAGATCACCTGAAGTAGTCTGTGCTTTGCATTGACACATAACAAATCCAGTAATTTGTAGTCCAGTGTCCCACCTTTAATATAGGTTGTTGAAGAATGTCCAAGTGTATCAATGTCTGCTTTTGTAGGTACGAGATAAACATAAAGTGTATAAGGGACCACATCTTGTCTCAATTGACTTTCCATAGCAATCTTGGTCATTTCTTGAAGATCAAGATTGCTAAACAAAGTGGAATTGGTTGGTACATTGCCTGCAAAGAAAATGGGTAAAATATACAATACAATACTACATGTCACATACTATGATAGTGGGTATTGAAATAAGCTTGAATCTGATAACATAAACTAGCATACTGTAAAGAAGCAGCTGTTAAAGGATGTCGTTGCTTGATATTGGTTACATCCTTAATATGTGCCTTTTGATGATTGATCGCACATTGAAGTGATAGATCACGTAAAGTGAATGCATCCTTGGATTCCGTTTGCTCTTCATTATACAACTTGACCAACTTGTCAAACAGTCTTTCGTCTTGTTCAAAGTCCTTTTGGATAACATTGGTTGACACCTTTTCTATATCTTTAACATAGTTAGGCAACAAAAAGAGTAGACAAGTAGATGAACATCTTACAAAAAAGTTGCAGCAGTAACCAAACAAGTCCATTATCTTTCATAATGTGATTTTTTGCGTTTGAAGAATAAGGTATTCCATCTGGCTTGTAAACTAAATCATAAAAATCTTGAAGGATATCTTCATATGAAAAGAAGCTACTTTATCTTGAGTACTCTAGATATATTATATATCATAAAGACTTACTCTCCTGAAACAAAACTGTATAATTGGTCTGCTGTCTCTGTCATGAGCTCCCAAAGATGAATATTGTCAGGTATCATCATCTTTATATCCTCTCCTCTTATAGTTGTCAATGAAGGATTAAAGGGCTCGAATGCTATTAAACTGTTGATTTCTCTTATTATCTTCTTGATAACATTGCTTACCTTTTTCATCTTTATCTTCCCGTTTACCCTTTCTACTATGTTGTTGAATACAACGAATGACATCTCTTATTTTAGATACCATTGCCTTTCTGATCTGGGTTGTATCCAAACCAGTCTGTGTCAAAGACATGGCCAACTGTCTAAATTCATCCATTGAGGCACGTTGATACAACATGTCTCGAAAATGAGTTTCGGTGTTTGTTGAATTCCCCTCCTTTACAAATTCAATCTATTTCAAGTTATTAGTTAGCAACACTTTTTGTTACAATGGCTACTATGGTTACCAAATCGCCTTCAAACATGTGATAGCTTGTCCTTGTTGTCAAATCATTGTATTCGTGACGTCGGCTCATTTGCGAAATCAGTGGCCAAGAAGCATCCGGTGGCATCATCAAGAAGGCCAAGTGACGGCGTCTTTTACCAAGTTCGTTAATAAATTTTTCCATTGTCCAATGAATGCTTTGTGGAAATGCGCCTCCTAAGAAATGACCATACACGTCTGGCAACTACAGTCTGCATTAACTATATTGTCATGTACAATCTAGGATGATTACTTACTGCTAGGATAATATCATAATGAGATACAACACCAGCCCCATCACCAGATGAACCCAATAATAAAAGATTGATTAGTTCTTTGCCTTTATTGATACAATCCACTTGAATTGTAGTCAAATTGGGTGGTAAAGTATTGATTTCTTTTAAGACATGTTTAATGATGTTGATTGCCATTAAGGTTGGTATACGTTCTAATAGTTTATGGTCTTGTAATATAGAAATTGTCATATATGTGAGTGTCATTAACCATATATTACTATTGGTGATAGATGGTTGATTTGTAGTTGATGTGGATGCTGCTGATGTTGTAGTAGTAGTTGATGATTGTACTGTAGTAAGAAAATGGCCATACAATTCAGGGAACTTTTTTTTTTTGGAATAAATAAAAAAGTACTGCTATCATTATTTTTCTATATGACTTACAGAGTATATCACATCATAATATGAAATAGTACCATAGCCAATGCCTTGTACAAGTCCATCCTCTTTACGTATAAAAAATAAATCCAGCAACTCCTTTCCAACCGAAAAGCACTTTTGTTCAATAGGACTCATATCCTTTTCAGGTAATCGTATCATTTCCAGTAGTACTTCTTTAATTACACTCAAAATAACAGGTGTTGTAATATGATTTTGTGGTGTACTTTTCAAACAAGAAAGCATGAATTGTATTGTAATGATCCAAATCGAATAAGATTGTGTATTGGGTTTTAAGGATAATGTCAGCGACAAATCTTCAATAACTGAGCCCAAGGGAAAGCCACCAGCATTAGCTGTAATGGGTATTTCTTTTAATATATGATGCAGGAATGTAATCAAACGGTATGTCTTTTCTAGTGTCAGTGGTGGTTCTCTATATTTAATCATAATCACTTTTAATTGCTCTGCCTACACAAACATGTTACTATTATTGTATATGATAATAGCATATGCTTACAACGTTATTTCCCATTTGGCATGTTTTAATAAAGTCACTAGTTAATGCATCATAATCAATCAAGTTGGACGATAAAGGTAACTGAATCAACTCATGATCGTATTTATTATCAGTCATTTTTGGATGAAGCAGGTTGAGTCGTCTTTTTTTAGTAGGATTTCTATCATAATGTGTTGAATTATATAAGAATAACAGTAAACTATTGTTTTTACCCATAAAATGGTCCATCTATGATAATACTTTGTCTGTCCTATAAAGATGGATTATTATTTGATATGTACCGCATACAATTTAGCTTTACTGTTGTATTTATATCTTGTAAATCAGCAAATAAGCGAGAAATAACTGTTCTTAGTGATTCCATTTATATAGAATATATTTTTCATATAAAATTTAAGAAAAAAATAAACAAAAAAAAAAAGGGAAGTGAAAATCATTTTCAAGGTATTTCACAAAAAAAAAGAAAAGCGCGTTTGCGGAGCTTTATTACTGTCTTTGAAAAATCTTTAAATAAGCATACAAACTCTATTTTAGTAACCTATTCAGGTTCTTTAGTAGGATTAAATTATCCGTGCTTTAAAGGCAATCCTCCTTTTAATTCCATTTCAACTTGTAAGAAATTTAAGTAAATATACATAATGTCTCAAAGATAACATCCATACATTTAGAGATATTCTAATCTTTCAAATGATTTGGACACAAAGGTGTTTATTAAATCAATGCATAGAATACAAAGAGAGAGCTCCATCTTCCAACTTCGTATTAAATCATTTTCTCATTCTTTTTTTAAATCTGGCAGCAACTTGTTCATCAGTAGCTACTAATCTTTGATTCAATCTAGGCTTAAACTCGTGATGAATTTGCTTTTCAAAGTTGGCTGGTACAAAAGCTAAAATAATCTATAAATGAGCAAAATGTTTTCTTTCCCGTCACATCTAGATTAAACTTACGTTCTTCGTCTTTCTTTTCCTGTTCTTGCTTTTGTGTTTCATCAAACAATTTGCGCTTTGCTTTTTCTGTCTCTTCAATATTTTGCAGACGGGTACTATAAATAGGCTTAAGCGTCAGTATCCTTCTAAATAACAAAAAGATATATTTATTTACTCGATGCCAAGGTCAACTTCAGGAATAGCGGTTAGCATTTGAGAAGAAAGTTGAACATTTCCTTCATTTTCAGATTCCTTTTTCTCTCCTTTAAGTTGATCAGGAATACGATACAATTCTTCATAAATATCTACAAATCCCTTGTCTTTATATTCTTCTTCTATTTCTTCTTGAGGTTTATATCCTTTCCTTTTTCTCATTTCACTTTCAATGTATTCCATCCTTTTGAAAAGTTAGATGTCTCATCCTATTCATGATCTCTTTAAACTTACATGTGCTTATCAACATCAAGTTTATTGGTTTGTGTTGTGAATGAATCAAGCTTTAATTTTTTGGTTTTGTTGACTTCTTCTTCTTCTAGCTTAGCTTTATAAGCATCATGATTCACTAATCCTCCCGTAGGTGTGTTCCATCCTTCTGGCTTTTTCTTTTTTATCTTTTTTTCGGCGCCTTTCAATAGCTTTTCTGCATCTATACCGCCTTGTTTGCGACGTAATTTACGAATTTCATGGAATTCTTCTATAGTCACACTGATTTGATGGGGATCAGTTCATCCATAAAGAAATAGTAATGTATGACGTACCTAATATCGTCTTTTGTTTCAGTTGATTCTATAGGCTCTTCCTCACTATCTAACTTTTTCTTTCTATAGTTCTTTTGTTTCTTAATAATAGCCATGTTTAACGCTTTAAATTCTTACTCTTCCTTTTTCTTTTGTTCTGGAAGAAAGAAAGGGAAAAGAATAACGTTCTAGAAATTTTTTTCTATTGGGATCGAGCTGAATTTTAAACTCTCACGAAGCAACGTCAGGAAATCTCTCGTTGTAGATCTGCGTCCGCTACCTTTTTAATTTTATCCTTCATTTAATATTTTTACTCTTATATGCTTCATTAAATAAAAGTTAAATCTAGACATATTTTGTGGTTTTGTTAGTAATAGATGAGCTTATCTCACATGCAATTTCGTTGTAATTTATGCACATTTTGTCCAGCTAAGCCACTGGACATTTTATGTTAGCTTACCTTTATTCTAAGATTGAATAAATATATCCATATATGAAAATCCCTTACTACCTCCTCCAGACATCTAGTTCAGTATTAGAAATAGTATCTATGAAGAGATAATATATATGGTGTATACAGGATGTGCAAGTATAGGCTAAATAATTTGAAATTGTTGTTTCACTAAAACTCGTTATATTAAAGCAATATTTTACTTCAAATATGAAGTTTTTTAAGACTTCAGTAACACTATACAGATTCATTTATCAAATTTTCATGCGCTCAGAAAAATCAGTTGCATTTTTGGAATAAAGAAACTCATGGAAATAAAAAACAAATTACATTCTAACAAATTCTATTTCGCCCTATTATGGCGTTCTCTTTGCGTCCGAATGGAAGAATAAAGAACTTGCTGAGGGCCATCGTCATCATCCATCGTTTGGCATGAAACTGTACAGCTCAAAGGAGAGAAGTAGCCAAAGCATACTTTAAGGATCCACGTCTAGAACCGATAGATATAAGCAAAAACTCTCTTGGGCCATACCAAACTTTTTATAAGTGGAGTTCGTTTCTATTGTTACGCTTTTCAGTTCTAGAAGCCAGCATGAATAGGTTGAATAAATGTTCCAATGCAATGGTATAAGTTACAAATAAAAACTTTCTAAAAACTGATGGTGCATCTGTTAACTCAGAGATGCAGAAAATAAGCACAGGCGTATTCTTAAGTAACTAGGTTTTGTTTCTATCATAAATAATTTTTCATTTGTCTTTATTCAAAACAAAATGAGCCTCATCATTGCTAACAAAGCGATTTAGAGTTGACAATTTTTCTACATGTCTAGAGGATACAAGGTTCTAGTCAGCAATAAAAGGAGACAAGTTTAACTCCAGTCATCAAAGCGAGCATTATCACCAGCGAACTGGATCAGAGTTGGTGTTTTCCCCACATTTATTCTGTAGGACGTGCGTTTGCTTAACGATCGCAATGATAAAAAAAAAAGCTTCCTCTTACTGAGTTGACTGATATCAAGACTCACTGTAAGTGATAAAAGGGAATCCAAAGGATGTTAGAAAAAGGTAACATTCCTATTTTCCCAAACAAAGTAAAATAAAAAATAATAAACTCCATTCAGATGTCATGCTACAGTGTCGTGTTTAACCAATGCCGCTTTAACGAGAATTGTAGCCAATCAGTTCCATACCAAGTTAGTCGTTGTGTCGTCGAAAATAAAACAAAATAAAAAGGGAGAGAACTTCATTCAGTGCTTGATCAGATAAGAAAATCCTAAGCACAATTAGGATTGTCTTGAGCCTAAACTACAAATATCCAGGTACAAGATAAAAGAGAAAGAGAGAAAGAGAGAGAAGCAATGGAATGAATCTAGCCTACATCTTAATGATGGTCTTATGTACTCACTGAATTCTTTACAAGTGTTTCATCCTTAGCGACAACTGATTATTTTGCATACTCTCTTTATCTCATACATATCTTTTCATGGGAATAAATCTTAATGAGTCTATCCTTTTCTTTAATAAATAAACAATGAACACTAACAACAAGCAAGAGCAATCCAATGTATGTGGATGAGATAAAAAACCTGATTACTTGAGAATAATCCTTTCTACTATTTTATTCCGAAGATAATTATCATGTATAAATCAAGCCTTTTTAAAGCTTAATAGTATACGCATATGAAAATGTCAACTAGTTCACACGTACACCTTACTAAAAATAGGCTGATAAATGAGGACCAAGTGTTTATATTATATTGTTTAGAAATAGGCATAGCAACATGTAGCGTTTAGCCATTTGCAAGTTGTATAAGATATTTTGCATACTGCATAGTACATGTATTAACATCTATACTACAGGGAGTTCATAAGCACTAGATACATATTAGTAAAATAAACTTATGTCTTGGTCCTATTGAATTGTTATTTATTTACCCCTATTTGTGAAAAACAGCTAACTTGACTTTTTTATTTATTTATTCTATTTGTGAAAAACAGCTAACTCGACTTTTTTACAATTAACTCAAGCGAAAATAACACATGTTATACGTTTTATTCCACAAATATTTATAAATTAGTATCTATTAAATCTCAGTCTGGAAGAAAGCTTTTATAAACAAGTTTCACATCATTTCATAGCGTCAATGTATACAAAATCCACTATTTTTTAGGTTAATGTTTCCTTGCAAGGTGCTTCAAGCAGTGTATGTCAAAGTGTTCCTAATCACAAATACATCATACTTACACCTTTGGTTACACAAAAAGCATTTTCGGTTAAATAAAACATCTACTTTTATAAACATGCACAAGTATTGCGCTGTGGCTATTTCTCAAGGTGAATTTCCTTGCGTTATTATGATATTCAATGTTTATCGATATTTTTCACTTGGTATTCAATCCCACACAAGTGATTACTTTATTCATATTTTATTTGAAGGCATACTCAAGTACAATTTTATTTTCCGCTTGTGACATTGCAACAAATTGATTCAATGTCACCATTTTCTTGTGTCCAACCTGTATTTAGCAGTAAGCCTCTTGTGCCATTAACCTTTCACCAATTTATATCGTCAACCGATGCATAAATAAGCTTTTAGGTGACTATGGTTACGTATGCTTGTCTTCATGCTACCTTTTGCTCCTCCTCCTGCTGATGTTATGCATGAAAGCTGCATTGTTTGTTGTTCATTGTGACACGTTCATTGGCGTATTCATTTCCCCGCCATTTTTTATTTTATTTTGCTTCTTTTTCGTAAATACATTTTTTATAAAACGAGTAGAATGACAATTGCAAAACTGAATGAAGATTGCTTAGAGTTAATATTTAAATCATGCGATGGGTGCCCATGGACGTTGAGTACGTTGTCCAACGTATGTCGCCAGTGGTACTTTATATCTCATCGTCCTTCTGTTGTAAGTGATGCAAAATGATTTGTAGACGAAACTTTAAGACCCTTTTTCCTTTGAAACTTAGTGGCGAAAATTAGTGATAGACAAACCAACACTTTATAAATATTACAGTCGTCTGTTGAGCTCCAAACTACCTCTTTTGAGCGCCGTCACCCATTTGACTATCTCCAAACCGAGTGAACACAGGCATGCTCATTTTACACCACTGCCCCTTGAGAACTTGCCGTCTGTGACCCACCTGGAGACAAGAAACCTATGTCTGGCAGAAATCGAATACCTCTCTCGTCAACTGGATAAAAAGCGACTGCTGTCGATTGTGTGTGAAAATATCGAAACATGGTGTGACTCCAAACGCTTCTGCTTTGATCTCGTTTACGCCCACCCGCATCTACAGACAGCCTACATGAACTTTGCAGAAGATGGTAACTCTGGTTTTGCGTCCATGATTGACCTTTCACTTCCTACGATTCACAAGCCCGACAGTATGCGTCAGTTTGTGCTGACAAGCATACGGGATGGTCAAAGTAGCGAGCAGAAAAATATAATCAGTAAGATGGAACAAGCGGAGATGGATATGGAAGAGTTCTATCAAGAACATTTAGAATGGGTCGAAAAGTTACGAGGAAATTTGGAGCGAGTCTGGTACGAATTAGAAAAGACGGTGGTTGATAAATACAGTCCTTTGGCTAAACTGAGACACTTGTCCCATTTGGAATTCGGATTTTGTCACTCTTGGACATCCAAGGTCTGGACAGAGTGTTTTTACCCACTCATCTCTCCCGACCTGCGCTATTTGAGCCTGCATGGCTGGGATCAACTGGGAAAACTGGGAAAGATTGGGTGTCAGTGCTTGACGATCGAGCCCATTCGAATGAAGGCAGAGGATGCTATTGCAAGTTGTTTTGAGGTCATGCCTAATTTGCGCTGCTTGCAGCTTGTAGATTTCAGCATTGGCTTTGGATTACTCAAGGCTTCCAGGACGATGCATCAGATCATGAACCTCGACATTGTGTTTACGGAACTGTTTGTTAAATACTTTACTGAGCCTGCTGATGTATGGCTGCTGACAGGTCCTCTGGAAGAGTTCATTTTAAATATATTTCATGAACCAAGGACTGTGAGAGGATATGTGTCTATTCGCTTACATCCAAAGTTAATTAGAGAAATAGAAATGAACGAGTTCTTTAGAGATGAACCCTTCTTGGCAAATGCAGAGAAAGCTCTTCAGCGAGTTAATGTATCCATTGACTTTATTTCACTGCCTGAACATTAAACAATAAAAGTCATTACTTATCGGTAAACTTCATTTGATCACCTGAAAGATTTATTTATTCAAAATCAATCTTTGTGTAAGATATTACACTGCTTTGTTACGTACAAATAGTTGGAATGAAAATATGCTATCATTCTTAATTGTATTCTAAAGCGACTATAGTCCAATCTTTGTGTATTTAGAGTGTAATGAGCATGTTAAAACTGCTTTTCTCTTTTAAATCAAAAATAGACTGTTGGATTATCTTTCTAACTTATTTCACTGCGAAAACTAATGAATTGTAACGGATATTAAAAAAGGTTATACTAGGATCTTTTAATATAGCAACACTTGCACGATCCTATCAGGTTAAAGCTAATGTGTGAAGCACAAAAAAAAAAACTATTCAAACTATAGATACAAAAGAAAAGATTAGAGAAAAGTCAGAATTGTATCTTTGTAAAGTTTGCAACTGTAGACTTGTAGAATAAAAGGTTTCGTATTCACAAACTGTACACTATAAATCGGCATCTCTTTCTATAAAGTTTAAAAAACATGGTAAATATGAAAACAAATTAGATCACATTTGTTTTATATACATTACTCTCATAAATTTTACATAATAGACTGCTTTCAGATATGAATTACTAATGATAAACCTATTTATTAAGAACAGATGTATACAAATTCACATGGGATTGACATGGACGTACTTTGAGGGTTGTGGTTTGACGGTAATAGGAGGGAAAACGAGAAGCCAAACTGTTTAACAGCAAGCGATTGTAGCTAATATTGACAAATATAAGCCTGGATACAGGAACATGATTAAAATAATAAGTTTATTTAAATAATATCTTACAAACAATTCAAATTTTCGAATGTGTATCTTCCTAATAATAACTTATTGATAAGAAAAAGTATCAACTAAAGCAAGAAGTCTAGCTTCTATTGTTAGACATCCAATCTGACATTAGGAATATGGCTCACTTTTCATATAATCAAAGCAACACGCAGCACAGCGATATTTAAATGAGCAACTTCCGAAACAAGATGATGATATGTTACACATACAAAAGAATAAATGAAGAGTTTTTACCATCACAACTAACCATGACGACTATGAAAGTACTTGAAGATTAGAAGGATATGCACAAAATAAGATATCGAGCCATTTAATCAGTAAGATGCAAATAACAAAGTCTAATTAGAATAACGACTTGATTCAATTTGAAAATAAAGATCAAGCTCAAAATTATACCTTTATTTTATCATCATTTGACAAGACCTGTCTTGTTGGAGTAGTATCTTTGCAAGATACAGATGCCCTCAGAATGACACATAATTACATTCAAAGTTAGTTTGGGTCTTTTATTTTCAATTCCAATCTACCACAAGACAATCATGACAGTAGTGTGTGTGTGTGTCAATGCTGAGTAAGCTAGGACGCAGACAGACCATCAGACCGACTGATCAGACAAAGAGAAACTGGATGAAATCAGAAACATTCAGTTCTGGTGGCGACAGATGACACGCGAAAACAAAAGGGACCCAAAGCAATGGGGATAAAGTCCATGAGCCAATGTTCTTGGCGAAACGGACGAAATGAAACTACCTCTGCTGGCCAATCACCACTTTCATGACATCTATTTTGATGGCGCGCCTTTCTGAAATGCACGAGTTCAAACATGTTTTTGATCCATTGTTTGAAATAAAAGAAGAGTAAAGTAGAGCCATCGATCCTAGTCATCTTCCTTTCTTTGTGAAGCCATAAGCTGGTCTTATCCTGATTCTAGCTTTTCTCCTGTCAATTAAGTTTGACTTTGTATCCAGTGTACAATTAACGGGCCTGTGCTCTTGTGAGACATTGAGTATCTCCGGTTATTGGGAAATAGGTTGAATGATAAAAGACAACTCAACTCGATGATTCATAACATGGGCACTTTATATATAGGCTGGATGTGTCTGACAATCAGACGAATTTCTTATCTACCTTATTTTTTATACAGTGACACAAAGTTACAATAAAAAACAACGTGCCATCTCGCCTTGTGTAAGTTTCATCCTTTCAGTCGAATTTAGAGATGAAAGAGTTCGGAACATGCTGGAAATGAAACGAAAGAAATGGATGAGATAAAAGTACAGGACAAATTTTTGTTTCAAAACAATCAGAAATCATTTCATTAGGCTTATGTTGTTCATAGCTTGTCTATCACCAAAGCTTACATTACTTGTGGTGTTTGATTGAATTGTCATAAAGAGTACGATGATATCCACTGTTGGTTCTAATTTATACTTATTTCTGCTGAGCAGTAGATGTGTGATATGGCTTTATTATATCTTCAAAATTAGAATTTATATAAAAAAACAAGTTTGAGGCTTTCTACAAGTAAGAATGGTTCTTGTTTGAAATGAGCGGAAAGATGCGGAGAATATTTTGCATAGTGGAGGATAAAAGGAAAACGACAATCACGCACACACAAGCCCAGTGAGATGTCTCTCTATAAGAATACACAAGGTAGGCATTGGAAGCAAATAAGCACTTGTTTATTCATTTACTGTCGTTTTCATAGTCAGGTCGTATATTCTAATCACCCATCCGAAATATAACTGCTTTGAGTTCAAAGCAAGAAAACAAAAGAAAGCATCCATAACTCTTTTTGTCACTGAATCTAGACTTTTAACGAAGCATTGTCAAAGACCACAATCTTGTCGTACGGATTATGTTTGCCCTCATTATTTTTTGGGTGAGATTGGATGTCGTACAAGGTTTGACGATAACAAAGACAAAGAAATAACGTTCCACGACTGCAGTCATTTCAAAATCAGTCCCACATAAAAACAGCGTGATCGACAGCTATTGACTGACATGAAAAGAAAGGAGTGATGGATGTTTAAGTTTGAGTCACGGCACAAAGCATCATCTTTAATGTTTGAGGATTCAAAGCAAATTTTCCTAAAGCACTTTTTCACTGTCTACAGTCAAAGATGTATCTTTTTATTGAGATTCATGATGGCTTATTTAGCGGCCGGATCATCCAAAGGATGATAGGATACCTTCACTGTTGATAACAAACGGCATTTGGTGTGATAAAAAAAAAGGCCTAAAGCACAAGCTAAAATTGAATAATGGCCTCACAGTGTTCTTTATCAAGTGCACTGATGACGATCCTTTCTTTATTAATCAGAAAGCAAATTACAACATGAATGATCCGTTTGAAGGAAAAGAGGTTGATAGGAGAGAGACCTTGTTCGGATCAGGAAAAAAAAAAAAATTGCGATAACTTGAGAAACAGCTTATTTTCAATTTGTTACTATTGACATTGCAAAACCCACTCCCCCGACTGGCCCTTTCCTTCTTTGATAAGAAAAGATGGACGAACACCCGCTTTTTGATGAAACCGTATCGTTTGGTCAGAGTTGAATGGAAAGTGAGGGCTTGAGTCCCTAAACGAGCTCCCTTGTTTAAATCCCCACTACTGTTATATTATTAGCAAGCCTGTTACAAACCTCCCCCTTTTTTTTAATTGCTTGTGCTTTTGTCAAACGACAAGTTGGGTTCCTGAACATCGACTTGTAATTTCTATTTTAATTAATTCATGTTTCACACCAAACCTTTTCTCAATGATTTTTTTTTCTTAAATTTGCAGAAACACATTTCATTTGCAAATCGACAGGTTCATTAAAACATAATTTAGAGAATAAAAGTGGTCTTCATATCTTGTTCAAAGCGTTTCAGCCACCACAGCCACTCTATCAATGCATCTGATCCATCTCTTTTTTCTGTGTAAACACATCTCAGAATGAACATCGTCAGTTTATGAAACTGTCCTGTGATTTTCACTCACAAAGGTTGTTTCACGATGATTAATGAAATGCAAAAACAAGCGAGAAAAAAAAAGGGCACAAGTGCACAATCATCCCCTTTTTTTTTGATCCATAAGAGTGCTTCTAGAGTTGTTTTAAAAAGTTGCCTGGAGGAAGAGCATCCATCGGTATCTTTATTAAATCATTCATAATGAAAAGGGACGAACGGCTTCCCCCTTTTTTTTTTTTATTTGCAACTCTTTTTTTCTGGAATTCGAAAACTATTTAAACGACTGTTCATTGTTTCAAAGATGAATAAAAAAATCCCGGAGTGTGAAATGCCATGCGATGGAACGGATAAACCATTCCTTTGAGAAATATTCTATATGAACGTGTGTATGTAAATGGAAAGAGAAAGAGAGCCTCATAGGTCAAGAACATCGAGTGAATACTTTATTGTTCATAAACAAAGCTAATTGATCTCAACTATATCTTTTTGCTATCAAGTAAAAATACTCTTGTCTTTTGATACAATCTTGTACCCAATCCCATTTTCTTTAAGCTTTTTAAATAAATAAAAAAAGAAATGATAAGATTCATGTCGGTCTGTATATAGAATAGATAAAGACATGCTATCGTATTGCTTTGAAAAGAAAAGCAGCTGCTTACTAATTCGAGCTAATGTTGACTGTATTAATAACCAACATCGAACATAATAGAAAGTTGATGTCAGTTTAGACCCCAGAATTTATTTTTTTTAGTTCATTTGATATATAAATGCAAGCCTTTTTTTTTATTTTTATTTTTATTTTTAATATTTTTTTTATCCTTGTCTAAGCACACATCCTTATCTATGGTATCCAACAAGCAAGTTCTTTTCACAAAGATTCCCACTGGTTTCCCCGAACCCGGAGAACACATGCAAATCAAGGAAACCACACTTGATTTAGACGCTCCTCTTCAAAAGGGTGAATTCATTCTGAAGCAACTCGTCTTTTCTGTAGACCCTTACATGCGCGGTCGGATGAGAGACGCCTCGATCGAATCCTACACGCCTGCCTTTGGCTTGAACGAGCCCATGACGGGTGACACGATGGGTGTTGTCATCCGCTCCAACCACCCGGATTACAAGGTCGATGATCTCGTCTATGGCCGTACGGCCCGTGGTGCATTTGAACAATACACGCTGGTGACGGCCGAGTATGCCAAAAAGTCCTATGTGGTTCGCAATGACGCCAAACAGAACGGATTGCCCATCCGACACTATGTGGGTGTGCTCGGCATGCCTGGCATGACGGCTTACTATGGGTAAGATAAACCGGAAGGAGGGGAGAGATGACTGAGGTTTGATAGGTTACATGAGATTGGCAAGCCCAAGCGAGGTGAGACGCTTTATGTCTCTGCTGCGGCCGGCGCGGTCGGTCAACTCGTCGGTCAATTCGGCAAGGCCTTGGGTCTCTACGTCGTGGGTTCTGCAGGAAGCGACGAAAAGGTCGACTATTTGAAATCCATCGGCTTTGACGCGGCCTTCAACTACAAGCAGGGCTCGATCGATCACAACCTGGCCAAGCACTGTCCAAAGGGCATCGACATTTATTATGAAAACGTTGGCGGTGAGATGCTCGATGCCGTCCTGGCCCACGCCAACAATTACTCTCGGGTCATTGTCTGTGGCATGATCTCCCAATACAACCGTCAAAAGCCTGAGCCTCTGTTTAATGTCATCAACGTGCTCACCAAGCGCATGACCGTTCAAGGTTTCATCATCATGGATCATCCCGATTTCGAAGAAAAGTTCCTCAAGGACGTCACGACCTTGCTGCTCGAGGGTCGTATCACCTACCGTGAGGATATCGCAAAGGGGATCGAAAAGACCCCAGAGGCCTTGTGTAATGTCTTGCGTGGTGTGAATTTTGGCAAGCAAGTGGTGGATATTGCTGAATTGTAAATAAATTTTTTTTGAGCCATCCTTGCTCTTTTTGTTTCATAATGACGTCAATCTTATAACCACACCCTCTTTTTTGAAATCCCTCCTTTTTTTTCTATATTATTAATACAAATGGCATTTCTGTAACATGCGGCTTAATTATGCTGTGTTTTGTAATGTCACTGACCATGTTTTTATAGATCCGGAATAAAGAAAAACCTGAATAGAGCAGGTACCACTGTAAAGTACATTGAGAACACAAGAGAATATCAATATTTATTATTTTATTAGATTAAACAAAAAACAGGGGGAGCAGACAAGACGTTTGATAATGAATATGAAGAAGAACTCGAGAGATTCAAAACGTAAATTTCACCGAGAAAAAAAAACAAAAAGAATAAAAGAATTCATTTTAATCTATAGCCTTGAAAAGAAATCCAACAAGTTATCAAAGCATGCCAAGCAATACATGGATTCTACTCGAGGTAAATTACTATTATTAAAAAAAGAAATTACTCCTTACAATCTAGAACATAGCCATTATTGCCTCTCAAACAAGACTACTTCAAATCATTGAAAAAATCTATGGGGACAATGCATTTTCAAATCCAGTTTTTACAGAGTACAAAAGGCATTGGAAGCCATCGAAAGAGAATCAAAGGATAATTTGGTAAGAGAGTGAGGGTAGAGAGGGATTGCTTTACTGATGCACACACAAGGATCCTGCTTATCAAAAGACGGTCATCGAGCCCCTGGCTCGATACGTTTCTTACTTTCCAGAGATCAACGAGGCCATCAAACGTCGCAACAAGAAGCTACTGGATTATGACCAGTCACGTTCCAAGGTGCGCAAGCTCATCGACAAACCCTCTGAGGATCCATCCCGTCTACCACGTGCCGAACAAGAGGCCAACATGGCTCGAGAGCTCTATGAAAACCTAAACACAATCCTGGTGAACGATTTACCGAAACTGATTGACCTTCGTGTCCCTTACCTGGATCCTGTCTTTGAAGCGCTGGTCAAGACCGAATTGAGGTTTTCTCAAAGTGGTTATGAGTATCTGGAGGGCATGAGAGGCGCGTTGCCCGTGAGTATGGAAGGAGGCGATCGTCGTGTGGACGAAGTGTTGCAGCAGATGCGTGAATTGACCATTTGTGGTAACTTTTAATCGAGTGGCTTGATCGCAGTCACATTAGATACCTGCTAATTTTTGTGTGTTTGCTTCACTGGCAATCCAACTTTATTTTTTTTTTCTTCTTTTATAATAAAAAATGCCTAAAGAATCTAAAAAGGAAAAAAAGGTCAAAAAGTCTGAAGGTGAAGTCCTTCGCTTTCAATCACCTATTGCTCATCCCTTGGCTGATGATAAATTAACAAAGAAACTTTTCAAAACTGTCAAAAAAGGTTTACAGCAAGATAATTTTTTAAAAAAAAAAACTAAATCTCAATCATGTATTTATAGCTAGTAAAGTAAAGCATGTTCGTCGTGGTGTTAAAGAAGTTGCCAAAGCCCTTCGTAAAGGAGAAAAGGGTCTTGTTATTATTGCTGGAGATATCTCTCCTTTAGACGTCATTTCACACATGCCTGTTCTTTGTGAAGACAGCAATGTTCCCTATATCTTTGTTCCCTCTAAAGAACAATTGGGTGAAGCCAGCTCTACCAAGCGTCCTACGTCTGTCACCATGGTTGTCTTGGGTGGTAAGAATAAGGATTCAAAGGCTGCTGAAGATTATAAAGAGTTGTATGATGAATGTTTGCTCAAGCAAAGAGTTTGGTAAGAGAAAAAAAAAAGCTAATGCAGTCACTGATACTGACATGTACATATATTAGGATGAACAACTTGTCTATTAATATGTTTGTAAATAAAAAATGAGTTTTTTGATGATGATTTAAAAAATAAAAAACATTAGAAACCAGACTTTGAATAAGGCATACTTTAATTTTATCAAACAATGCTTTCAATAAACTCTATACCTTATTTCTCTTTTGATAGCATATTGCTGGATACTTTTTTTTTAAAAGTCACATCAAGTATATATAGAAAAAAAAAAAAATAAAGAATTTAAAAGTTGTTTCAAGAAAAACACTAGAGGATTCATGTCAACTGAAGAAGAGTTTCAAGGTTTACATGAAAAGAGAAAATTTCTTTTTATATTAATAATCCCCTTCAGAAAAATTAAAGGCATGTTGCAAAATGTGTACCTTGTATCTAGACGAGTTGAAAGAAGAAAGAAAGGTGACCAACGACGAGTTTGATACAGCAGGATTTCAAGAGAAGATGGGTAAATGTTTGACGTTCAAGAAAGGAGAGAAATACGATAGAAGCTAATCACTCTTTAAAGTGAACCTTGGCAAGGTCTTGTCTCACGATTGCCACCAAGTTTACTTTATCTTGCAAACCACCCCGTAAAGTGAGCGATGCGATTCGCATGATTCAAGAAGTCAGCAACACGGTCTATCGTATCGTTGGCTTCTACAACACGATCCCTGACAGGGCCGGCAAGGTCTTTAAGAATGCCTATCGGTTGGCGGTGAACGAGCTGATGTTGGGCGTGATCAATTTATGCTCGAATTTTTTAAGAAAAGAAGACCAGGTGTCCTTCATGGTCCCCACGGCCGCTGTGTGGGATGCCTGCAAGGACCTGACTGGATTGCCAAAGGACAACAGGGCGGCGGTGCAGCAGGCTTGGGTGAGCCTGATGAGTACCTTGAAAGATGCAAAGACAGAGGTCCATGAGATTGTTCGAGGTGAGGATCGATCGGAAGGATTTGATGATAACGAAGGCGAGGATGACGAAACCGAGTTGACCGAGGAGGAATTGGAGGTGGCCAAGACGTGTGCCAAACTGGTGGACATGGCGGTCTTTGTGATGCAAAAAATCGAGCGTAGATGCCTGGCTGAAGGGGATCAGGTGCCTGTGGCGTGGCTGGATGATGTCTATCGGTCTGCACAGATCCTGGTGGATGAGACAGATGTCTTGGTCTCACAAATTTATGATGAAGATGCGGCCTACATGAAGGAACAGGTCAAGTTGTACATTGGCTATTCAAAGGATGTAGTGAACATTGCCAAGCATCAAGCAAAAGGAGAACATGCCGATTGGTTTGTGATGTGTGAAAATAAATATGATTCCATGTAAAAAAAATAAAAGAATAGAGTAAATTATAGAAAGTTGTTTTTTTTTATATATATTTTGGTGAATACAAACAAGATTTTGAAAGCATCGTTTTCTGTTTGATTTTTTTACCCAAAAATGATTGAAATAGTATTCCAACATGTTTTTTTTGCTGAATTGATTATTTAAATAGCTAGTCAATTTCATATTCTTTAATAAGGATGACAATTCATTAGGTACATGTTAGATTTAAGCTTATCCATACCGACAGAAAAAAAGAAGGATCCAGTCTGATAACTTGCTCTGGATTCTTTTTAGATTTCATGTACTCTTTTAAAAAATAACCTAAAGGACTTGATCGTGTGCAATCATAAATCCAAAAGAGCAGCAAGACGATGTGTGTGTGATAACAAGACTGAAAGATTTCACTTTCCAAATCTAGCATCAATCATGTCTTTTACTAAACACTCTTTTTTTTATCTTCTTCATTCTACCTTACTCCTATTTCAGCAGACCAAGCACTGTGAGACTATGTTGAGATCGACTGGATCTGTCTTTGATACCAAACGACACATTTCCAAAACTGAGTCTATGTTCAATAGGCTAAAAGAGCAAAGAGATCCTTTTACTATCCACACAGTAACCACTTTGAGGAGCAGTGACAAGTCTCATCCATGGTGTTGTGGGACATCCTAATACATCCTCCCTTTTTCAAACAGTCGTGTATCAAGAGAACATGAGCGCAGTGGTCAGAAACGTTTACTTTCACCCCTTTCTTTGTTCAACACCCGTCATCTTTTGAGTCAGTGGAACTGAATGATAGGAAACAATCTAGAAAAGGATTAAAACTCAATGATAGTCATTTTATGATTATCAAAGCAAGGCTTTATCAATAAAGTAACACAAGATGTCTTTCATAAAATCAGATGGACTGTCTCAGAAAGGTGGTCTCTTGCTCATGTTCTTTAGAGCGTCTATTTGCTGTGAACTTTTTTAAACAGGCAGATTTTATGTTCTGAAAGGAAGAATCTGTTCAAATTATTTCTAAAATGAATCTCTCGTTTTGGTCGTTGTTTATCTGTCAATAAACAGAAAGAGCAGTGAATGATGACAAATAAAATGTAAACCCTATAAAATCCGATGTATGCTTTCTACTGTTTTTCATAAAGTTTTTTTTTATAAAGTCGGTTAGAATAAGAATGTAAAGAAATGCTGCCCACTGAATTTTCTTGTCAGTGAAGAATCTTTTTTGATTGTAAAAGGCAAGAGGACAGATCAGAAATGATTTTTATTTCTTGAATACAATAAACAGTCGCTCACTGAAGCACAGTTGTCTAGACTGGATGACAAGAAGATGAAATTTTACTATGCTTACGATGATTGTATCCAGCTCTATACCTCTCAGAGTTAATTTTGTTCCAAACTAGAGTTCCTCTATCCACATGTCAGTGCATGATTATCTTTTCCAAAAAAAAAAAACAATTCAACCCGTTTTTCTCGCGCTTCATTAACACGATTAGATTTGAATGGAATGTGAAAGAAAATAGGAAGAGAATCCGTTTTCACCGAATTCCAAATTCTGATCATTTTCTATTTAAAGAAAGACATCCAGGGTTCATAATCCGAACCGTTGAGCCCTACATTATCTTTAGCGTATGTCATTATTGCTCAGCATACACATGCATCTAAAATAGAATGGATGACATGCCATTGGTTAATTTACAAAAATAGAAACCTCTCTCCCTTTTCCTCTCTCTCTCCCCATACAATCGACTGTGACAAAAAGAATAGGTTTTGATTTGATTTGTAATAAAACAAGCAACTTTAGATTTGTTTAGAAGCCACACTTGATTTCATCTTGTAGATCAATATATTCATTGGCTTGGGTTTCAAACAGCATTTTCCGAATTCGCACATCGAAAATAAGAGTCATAGCGTTTTCCGTAACTATCCTAAATGATAACTCATTTTACTATGCAGCCGATATGCTTTTCTTTTTTTGTTTTTTTTTGGGTGGCCATTTTTTTGATAAGCATTTCTTTGTTTAGATTGATTTCATGCTTTATTTATCTTTTTTTTCTTTTTGTTACACCTTTTGATTGGATGAGGGGGATAAATGACAGTGAAATTTCCAGAGAAAACAAAAAAGTGTAGAAACCGGGTGTAAATTCCGATTCTTCCCTGAAATTAAAAAACATATATAAATCAAGTCTATCCACTCCATCATTCCCCTTCATCAATTTATTCACAATGATTCGTACTATCGCTCAATCTTCTCTATCCAAATCCTCACTACCTCTCGCTCGTACCCTCTTTCCTTCTCTGCCCATCCTCGCCCAGCGAACCCTGACACAAAAGACCAAGTTAAACATTGACATGCCGTACGACATGTACCGTGAAGTGCTTGATTCAAAGCCTGTGCCGATGCGTGAAGAATTCGTAGCTGGCAAGATCCTGTCGACCGAAGCCCTCGAGAACATTGATTTTGGTGAAGGCAAACATCGTGTGCCGGCCAGCTTGGGTGACAAGGGAGCTTATTATACCGTCAAGTTCTTACGGCTGCTTCCAGACACTTACTTTGGTAAAAACCACTATATGCGCGCTGTCATGTTGGAAACCGTCGCTGCTGTTCCTGGTATGGTCGGTGCCATGCTGCGTCACATGAAATCCCTACGACGCATGTCTGAAGACAACGGATGGATCAGTCACTTGCTACACGAAGCAGAAAACGAACGCATGCATCTGATGACATGGATGAAGTGTCTCAAGCCGACCGTTTGGGATCGTCTGATGGTCTTGGGTGCTCAAGGCATCTTTTTCAACGCCTACTTTCTTCTCTATCTCGTCTCTCCCAAGACAGCCCACAGGATGTGTGGTTATTTAGAAGAGGAGGCCGTCATTTCTTATACTCACTTCTTGAAAGATATCGATCAAGGCATCATCAAAAATGGACCTGCTCCCCAGGTGGCGATTGATTATTATAATCTGCATCCTCAGGCCACTATTCGTGATGTCGTCTTGGCTGTCCGTGCGGATGAAGCAGTTCACAGAGATGCCAATCATTATCTCTCGGATCGTATAGCGGCTCAAGATGAAAACTTACTTTCTGATTTGGATATTCCTAAAGCCTCTCATCATCCACATCCATCCACAGCATAAACTATTTTTATTTATTTCAAGTCTGATTTTTAAATTATTATAATAAAAAAAAAATACTCTTTTTTATACACACACACACATCCCTCGCGTGTTGACCCTCTTTTTTTTTTTCTTTTTTTTTTTCCGCAAAAGTTTTTTTTTTTATTTGTACAATTAATGGATCAAAAAGTAGTTCAATTACGTGAGTTTGATGGAGAAGTTTTATCACAGCCTGAAAGTGCAGCTTCTTTTGCTACAAAAGGATTTCTTGAAAGTTTAATAGAGATTGTTATGGCTCGACTGGATAAAGAAGATGACGGAAGTGATCAATTCAAAGAAGAATTGAGAATATTGAAAAGTGCTACAAGAGCTTTTACAATCATTGTACCCTTTTTATTCAAAACTGTGTAAGTTTTTTTTGTACTAAAAGTGGATTGTTTTTGATGCAAAGTGATAGTTGTCAGAATGAGGCGGAATCAAAGTTGTGGGAAATGACGCACTCGTTTATTCAGACGGTTCGTTACAACTTGTTGAATCATGTTAATTCAGGTGTCAAGATTCATGCTATTAAATGTTTGCAAGTGGTCATCTTTTTATTATCAAAGTCTTCACAGGTAAAAATAAAATCTGTAGGTGTATGTGTTTATGCTAAACTATCCTATAGAAGGATCTTTCACTTTATTTATTAAGATCCAATCATCGTATATTAAATGTTCAAACACTTGAAAAAGAAGGACAAGAAGTCTTGGAAACTATTCTGAACCTGTTTGATTCTGATATCGAATCTGTCCTTACAGCCTCCATCAGTTGTCTTTTGGTGACGGTCAAGAGACGACCTCAATTCCTCAAGCCGGTCGTGGCACGTTGGATAGGTTGGAAAAATAAAAGGACACAGAATGATTCACCAGTCATGATACGTAATGTTGAAAAGGCCATTCGACTTGCCTTTGTTTCCCTCATCCGGTAAGCCACACATACCACAGCCCTAGACAAATAGCTTACATTTCACAGAACGGAATCACTGGCAGCTTACCGACAAGAGCTCTTGCAAGGCTTTGGTTCCGTAGGTGGTAATCCAGCCATGTTTCAGCCAAAAGAAACCAGACGTCAAAAGAGACAAGCCGTACAGCAAGAAGAAACGGCGACTCAAAAGAAAGCGAGGTTGAGTGAGCACTATACACCCGTGATACCTTCTGCTTCCTCACCTCATCTTCTTGCCAACTATGATATCACGCAAATACCTCCAGCAGCAATCGTTCAACTCTGCATGACCGTCTTACAGACCGTCCCACTGGAGGTCATGACAGAACGAGTGGCCATGGTAAGGAATACGATGTTTCTGTCGAAAGTAAAGCGGAAGAGTCCTAATGCACTGATCTATAGCTTCCTAAAGAAGGTGTCACCTTGGCAGTGACACGGCCTGGATTTGTTCGATCGACCACACCGCCTTATCCACCACCACCCGAACAGCCCGAGAGAATTGATCATCCGAGCATCAAACGAGAAAAGGTGAAAAGGGAAGATTTGGACTCTGATGAAGAAATGGAAGAGGTTCTTCAGCCTGTGCCAGTGATCATGAGAGAGCCGATCGTCAAGGAGGAAGAAGTGAAACCCAAGGTGGAGGTCTTGGCCAGTGTAGAAGAAAGAGCCAATCAGCTATTCAAGGCACAACCGTATGCATTGGTCACAGCCAAGCCAACGACGATGAATGATGAACAAAGACAGACAATGATCAAGATGACATTTGAACGCATCTTGCAAACCCAATCAGCCTTGATGGATCACCAACAAGTCAAGATATGGTCTACACTCGTAGCCAAACTTGTGACCAGAGGAATTAATTCAAATAATAATAATAAAATAATGACGGATGAAATTAAAGCGCTGTTATTAAATTTCATTGTAGAAAATCTACCTTCAAGGCATGTGTCTTTATACAAATAGGACAACGATTGATTATTAATTTGGTTTATTAAAAAAAAAAAAAAAAAAAAAAAAAAAAAAACAGGAGTGAATTGGCTTTGGCATGGTTAAATGAAGAACATCCTGGAGAAGACTATTTTATTTGGTTTCATCAATTGCTCGAAAAGAGTATCAACACACTGGATGCCAAGGATAGAACGCTCACGAAACTCTTGATGGACGCACCGGCCTTGGACGCCCAGTGTGTGGCACTCGTCAAGCAAAATTTAGAACATATGCCTGAACGCTTCGTGACCTGCATCTCTACCCTTCGCAGCTTGGTGACGAATAAGGTAGGTGTAAGATACGAGGCATTACAGGTCTTGCTGGATCTCTGTGTTCATCCGTATGACAAGATGAGAAGGACAAGTATCGTGGCGGTCAAGAAGTGGAATGTGGATCAAGAGGACATTGATGCCAGAGTAGAAGCGTATTCGATCCGAGTCCTTCATCAGCTGACAGAGGAAGCAAAAGAGGAAGAAGGCTGGACAGAGAAGGAAGTGGTTCGACATGCAGAACTCTATTTTGTCTTGTGCACAAAGAAGCCCAGTTTATTAAAAGAGTGAGTTTATAAAAATGACATCATGGCTTAATTAACACAATTTTCATAGATTATTTTCAGTTTATACTCAATCATCCGAAACTGTAAAAGAAGCGATTCGAGCTCATATTGTAAACATGATTAAATCGATTGGTATGAAATCATCCGATTTGATTTCACTTTTACGTGAATGCCCTGAAGGAACAGAATCACTTGTCATTCGAATCATCGCCATCTTGTGTGAATCAAGTAAGTTAAAAAGGGGGGACGTTGGGATACATGACACTGATGATAATAATAGAACCTCCTACACGTGAAATCATGGCTACCGTCGAAAGCTTATCCACTGAGAGATCAGTGGATGTTCAAAGTTTGGAACCTATTTTAGCAGGTCACAGTTTAAATCATAAGAAACAATAAAAATATATAGAATTAATATGTTTTAAACAATAATCATTAAAAAAGGAAGGGAGTACAAAGAAAGAGGGACAAAGAAAAAAAAATGAAAATGGGGATTTTTTTCATGTTTTTTTTTTTTTTCTTTTTTCTTTTTTTCTTTTTTAATATACACAATTTATTATTATGACCCGAGGAGTGAGTGAGAAAGAAGAAAATAAATGATGTTATATTCATTCGTATTAGATTACTCGGAAGAAATTAGTAGTCGTAGGTGATGGTGGATGTGGCAAGACGAGTTTACTAGTCGTCTATCAAAAAAAGGCTTTCCCTGCAGTACGTAAGAGGGAGGATGAATGAAACGGGTTGATTAACATGCTACTAGAAATATGTTCCAACCGTCTTTGAGAATTATATTGCCAATGTACAGTTGGAAACAGGAAAAATGGTGGAACTCGCATTGTGGGATACAGCAGGACAAGAAGATTATGATCGTCTGAGACCTTTATCATACCCAGAAACAGATGTCATCCTCATTTGTTTTGCTATCAACTTGCGTACTTCATTTACGAATGTTCAAGACAGGGTAAGGAAGAGCTGGTTTCAACAGGACAGAACACTTATCCGTTTTCTATAGTGGCTACCAGAAGTAACTCACTTTTGCGAAAATGTACCCAAGATATTGGTGGGTACAAAGCTAGACTATAGACAAAACCAAGATGAAATCAAAAGGTTAGGATCAGTAGGACAAAGGTTGATTACAGAAGAAGAGGTAAATAAAGAATGTGTATGACAAAGCACAAGAAAAAAAACTTTTTTTTTTTTTTTTTTTTATAGGGAAGGCAACTGGCAAAAGAAATTGGAGCGAGTTATTATGAATGTAGTGCTATGCAGAATATAAATGTAGATTTAGTGATAGAAGCTGCAACAAGAGCTGCTGTTGCTGGAAGTATGAAGAAGCTTCATAAACGATTTTGTAAAATCCTTTAATAAATACCTTTTCTCTCTATGTTTCAAGGAGTAAAATAATAATTGCTGAGTTGATTATTTATAAAGAAAGAGAGAGAAAGAGGACTTTGGCTCTGGATCATTTTCACTCTTCCAAAGTCAGTTTGCTGAAATTTTTCATGTTGATTCAAACTCATCATAGAAGGCGTGATGAAGCAGTGACTTGTAAAAAGAGGTCAACAAATCATGACAAACAGATGGTTTCAGTCGTTCCTTTTGACTTTACTCACCGTCTTGTCCAAACCAAAAATCTGTTCAAAGCGTTGCTATCTCTCCATTTGGATTTGGATGACTGTGGCAAAAAAAGTCACATGTTGTAAATTTGTCACGATAATGAACAAGCCCTGAGCGTAGATAAAAAATCTCTTGGAATATTGAACTTCAGTTTAAAGCTGCTTTCGAAAGTCTTGCTTTTGAATGCAAGAGCATATGATGCTCTGTTTTTGATCATTTGCACAATTGACACTATTCGTCTTTTACCTTTACTGGGGTTATTTTGTGCAGATTGAATTCAGTTCTTGTTATTTGTGAGTTTGTATTGAAGCCGAACAACGTCTTTCACCGACGATAGCTCATTATGGCTCTATTGACATCACCAAGGGGCATCTGTACAATGAATGGCTCAAAATGAATGCTTGATCCATTTTGATGGCCTTCATTGTTAACTTCAAGCTTGCTGGCTTCAGATGACAAGAAAGGTACAGAAAAATACACTTGCCAAACTGAAATTCAATATTCCAAGAGATTTTTTATCTACGCTCAGGGCTTGTTCATTATCGTGACAAATTTACAACATGTGACTTTTTTTGCCACAGTCATCCAAAGCCATGTGGAGAGATAGCAACGCTTTGAACAGGTTTTTGGTTTGGACAAGACGGTGAGCAAAGTCAAAAGGAACGACTGAAACCATCTGTTTGTCATGATTTGTTGACCTCTTTTTACAAGTCACTGCTTCATCACGCCTTCTATGATGAGTTTGAATCAACATTAGACTTTTCACTTATAAAAAAATGTAAGACTGTCTAGGAATAAAATGAGATGGTTTTCAAGAAAATTAAATGGCCGTCCTCTCCTTTTTTTTTTTCTAAAATGATCATTGATACTTTTTGTTATGGTCCAGTAGAACAGGAAAACTCAAGATCGCTTGACTTGTATACATCACCTAAAGCCAACGAAAACACGCCTCTTGTTATCTTTATTCATGGAGGAGCATGGAGAACAGAAGATAAAAGTGATTACAAAACTTTGGCTACTTATTGCTTATCGTTAGGCATCTCAGTAGTCTCTGTTAATTACAGGCAGGATTCATTGTATATCCCATTCATCCAACAAACTTATACGTGTGCTTAGGCTGAGTTTATTAGAAAAGGATGAAACTGTCTCTAAAATTCAACACCCAAGTCATCTTCAAGACGTCCAAGAGGCCATTGAATTTCTAATCAACACACCACCTACAAACAAATATGACCCCAAACAAATTTACTTGGTGGGTCATTCAGCCGGAGCACATATCGCCATGATGCTTCTCCTTGGCTATCAAGTCCCTGTAAAGGGTGTGATAGGTGTGTCTGGTATCTATGATATTCCTCTCTTACTCAACACGTTTCCTTCTTATCTGGACTTTATTCGTCAAGCCTTTGGCAACAATGACTATTATAAAGCCTCACCTGTAAGTCAGCAAACGAGCTCAAGTGCTAAAGTGATCATCGCCCACAGTCAGCAAGATTCCTTGATTGACAATCAACAGGCAGAAGTCATGACCAACCATTTGAAATCCTTAAATATAAATGTCTTGTTAGATATGAATCTTGAAGGTGATCATTATGAATTAATGAACTTTAAAATATTGCAACCTTTAATTAAACAACTGCTTGAATTGTAAATGACACATAATAAAATTAAATGTCCTCTGTTCACTTTTTTTTCTTTTCTTTTCTTTTCTTCAAAAAATAGACGTGATGGCTGTTGACGAAGAATTTTATGTTCGATACTAGTAATTCAACACTCATATTCATCTTACACTCATACTTACAATGTTCTACACAGTTCTGGACATAAAGGAAAATATGGTCATGAGTTTTTGGAATTTGAGTTTAGATCAGATGGTCTTTGTAGATACGCAAACAACTCTAATTATAGAAAAGACAATTTAATCAAAAAAGAAAGTAAAGTGTACATGTATTAAAGTGAATAGAAAAAAAGAGAGAGAGATACTGATAGATGTGTAGTGTATGTGAGTCCAGCAGTGATTGAAGAATTAAAAAGGATTATTAAAGAAAGTCAAGTGATGAAGTAAATAAAGACAAAGCATACAAGCAGCACATCCTATTAATACGTTTGCAAATAGAGAAGATGATAGTCAGTGGCCAGAAAAGAATATCGTGGGCAGTCAAGAAATAGAAGTGAGACTTGGCAATGAACACATTTCCTTTGAGGTAAAATGATGATACGCGACTCTACACTTATGAAAGCTAATCATGTAAATTAGACTGCTAAAATAACCTCGCTTGTTGAAGTGAATGATAGTAAAGATCCAGAAGGTTTACGCGCATTTTATTATCTTGTACAAGATTTAAGAGCCTTTGTGTTCTCTTTGATCTCTTTGCACTTTAAGGTAAAAAAAAACCTCCTCTCCCTTTATTATTCTCATTATTCATTATTCTATACACAATATTACGTAGATTAAACCTATCAACTAAGGTTTTTGTACAAAAAATAAAAGTTTTATACGAATTCCGCTGTGGTTGTTTGTAATTGATCGTCATTTACTATTTCATCTTCATCTTCTTGAAGCATGTCCACTTCATCCTCCTCATCAAATTCAATATCTTCAGGTTTAATCATCTCTTCCTGTCTTGATTTATTAGCTTCTACTGCAGCCGCACCTTCGATTCCACCGCCAGCTGCCGTATAACTTTTCATGGCCGATTCGTATTCTTCCATTTCCTTTTGTAGATATCATAGTATTTCTATCAGCCAAGAAGGATGAGCTGCAGTTTGTCACGTGACTCTTGATTTACCTGCTTTTCTTCTTTTGTGAGCGCTTTCCATTTTTGTCCTAATAAACGAGTCACTTCACCCAAGGATTCATTGGGCACTTCATCTTTAATATTGTCTCTTTCCATTCGGCAATATAAAAAGAAGACATTACCAGGTCCCTTGGGTGCATTAGGATCTCTCTTCTTTTTGACAACTGCTGGATTGTTACTCTTTCTGCCCGGTTTCACTTCAGACTGAAAAGTGCAATAAGTATACATGTGTAAATAGATGACTATTGAGTGTATATATTACAATTATAGATTCAGAAACAGATGGTTCAGAGTCACTTTCATTGTTATAAAGTATTGTCTTTTTTAATCGTTTTGCCTGTCTTAATTCATCTATTTCTTCTAATAAAATACTATAGACACAGGGGATTTAATCATTATTCCTTGTAAATGTTTATTGCTTTTACACTCTTTCTATCTTAAGTCGCTTAATATGATGACGAGCTTTCGTTAATTGAAGTGACATTTGATCATTTTCCTATATTATTTTTAGTTTTGAGAGAAACACAAAGATGGAAGGCGTACGTGTTCTATTTCTCTTATTCTCTTTTTATATTCTTGATACTTTTTATTATCATCTACACTTATAGTTTAGTAAAGCACATACAGATTTATAATCACTACATTTATTATCATCCATTGTATTCATATTTAAAGAACAAGAAGAAGAAAAAAAAAAAAAGAGAAACAATTTTTAATTTTTATTTCATTTTATTATCCGAAGGATGAATGAGTGATAAGTCATTAATAAACATGTATCTGCTGAATGTAACATAGAGCCACCGAAACCAAACCAATTGAGTTTGATGTTGACGCATCGCTTTATGTGTTACTAAATAAGAAATCGGAGGTGATATCAAGTTCAGGTGGTTCCTATTAAAGAATAAATCCAATACACCAATATATTTACGAACAAGTGATATACTATTTAATGTGTACAACCTGATCTTCTCATTGGATTCTATAAAGTGCCTATATTGCTTTTCTTTAAGAATTGATTATCATTCATCACTCTATTTCATCTTACTTTGCCCCTAAATAGCAAGCACGATGATTTGTGTGTCCTGAAATGCCATATCCATCAAATGTAATAATCTATGATAACAGATCTTAGTTATTGAATACATCTCAGTCAGCAACACGTTACCGTATCAATTTTCTCCTTGGCAACGTATTGTTTAATGTAATCATGGACAACAGCTGGATCCCATGTATCTTTCATACTATCTTGCAATAGACTATAGAATCCATGTAAGCTTAAAAGAGTAGAAAAACAGAGATTCATCAATTTACGCATCATCAATCGATTTCACATTAGAAATTCCAAGCACTTGACAGCTTTTGACAAGCTCCTTTTTTCGTAAAGTTCCTAATCCCTCAGCATTGCCTTTATCCTGAATGTTAGTTTTTCATATACACTATATTTGCTTTATTCATTACCAGTGGATAAACACAAGACGTGAAGACGGCATTTCACTATTGACTTTAAACTTGTAATTGTTGGACCAAAAAACATACATTCATCATCAGGATGAGCTGTCAAGATTAAAACATTATCTTGTGCTTTAAAGGCCCAGTCTTTTCTTTGAAATTGAACAAGGCTTGAATAAGCATAAAATAATAAAGAGACAATAAAGACAAGCAATAAGATAAATAGCATAAGAAAAAAAAAAATTTATTGCAAAGATGCTTCATCTTGCTTTAAAAGTGTATCCATATTAGGGCTACACACAAATTTCTGTACAATGTGACCCAACTCAATCGCCTTTTTAGTTTCTTCACTTTCATGATCGACTACCATCACATTTTCTAAGAAGCTAGAGTGCATGCCTTGTATCACATCCATCAAAATATTTCCAAATTGCATCTTTACTTTACCGCTCTTGTACACAATCAACTTGCCCACTTGTCCCTCTGGCATGTCTTTTAAATCTAAATTTGACATGGCCTCTTCCAATGTGGATTTTCTAGCAGAAGCTGGCAGTTCATTCTTTTCTGCTTCATCTGTTTCTATCTTGATATCTGCTTCGGGCGTTTTGGGAGCTTCGAATTTGGGTACCACGGTGGGTAATTGGAAATAGAGCAATTCTTCCTCTGCAACACAGACAAGACGTTGCTTTTCGTCCAACGCAAATATATTTTGTGCTGGTGAATCGCTATCCATATACACTTTCTCTCCTTCCGTCGTTCCCTCTTCTTCCATGTCTGATGCCTGCTCCTTTTCTTTATTTTCATCCATCACAGCATCTCCATCACCATCTTCTGACTTTATCTTCACCTTGTCTGCCGCACCTTCTTGTTTTTTGGAGCGAACCGTCATCCATGGCACCTTATCGACCTTTTGATGCAGTGTGATGGGGTCCACATCTCCTTCGAATTGAGACACATGTGGAAACGTCACGGGTGTATCATGGCTAGCCGAGGTTGTAAACATCTCGACCATGTCTGTTCCTTCACTGTCTGCTTCGGCACGATTACCCACATCACCCCCAAACGAAGCATATCCTCCTCCACCATAACCAGGTCGACTGCTCCCGCTACGAGACACGGCAGAGGGACCGAGTGAAAAGATGCCTGACGCAGTAGCTTCTTCAATGATCAATCCTCGTCCACGGCCACGTCCACGACCACGTCCACGACCCATTCCTCTCACTCCTCCTCCTCTTCCTCCTTCTCTTGATTTTGAATTGAGTGCATCATCAATAGCAGAAGAAGAGCTAATAGACACGATTAGATTATGCTCAACAATTTTTTTTTTTTCATACACTTCTTTCTTGTTTCTTTTAAGTGGTACAGTAGGTTTAAATTTCATCTAAAAAAAGAGAGAGGGGAGTTGAGCTTGATTTCATAACAATAAGATCTCTCTCTATACCCTGACAGAACCTCCTCCTCTTGATTTCTGCTGTCCTTCATTCACACTTTGCAAACGTCCTGAACTCACTGATTCAGGTCTTATGGTGCCAATCGTGCTTGATTTGGGTGTTGCACTGCCTTCTGCTGCTGGTTCACTTTCTCCTGCTGGTCTGGCGACTGACGGGCTGCCGCCTGCTCTTGCCCCTCGCTTCACAGGTGCAAATCGTCTTGTTTGTTTCTTTACACCCGGTGTCAAATTTTCTGCTGAATCAGACATGCTTTTTTAGAAAAAAAAAAAAAAAAGGAATGCTTTTTTGATAAAGTAGAAAAGAAAAAAATTCAAATTTTACAGTCACAGCAGTCCGTCATGCACAAAGCATAGATGTTACACGAATCTATCAACAGAAAACTATGTTTCCTTTGCTCTTTTCATTCAAAATATGTACTGAAGTTGTGAGTAGACTCAACAAGACGGAAAATAAAACGTGAGTATTTATAACAAGCAAAGGATCTGCTGCTCAGTATATGAAGGATTGGAATGAAAACCATGCATCCGCCTTTTGCTTTTCGTATTTTAGAATAGATCATGACCCTCACCTTTCTGCTTCTTTTTCGAGTATCTTTTTTAAATGCTCAATTGAATTTCTTTTGAAACTATTTATATAATCTTTTTACAATAAAAAATTACGATCGTTCACTCTGGAAAAGAAGGAGCAAGGCTAGGTACATTTAAGCAGAAAATTTTATTTAAATAGACCTTATTTAGACATATACTATTCAATGTATATACCGTTTTCACTCGAGACAGATCAGAAAAAGGAAAAGGAGGCTAAAACCCTTTTGGGATCAAAGGCAAAAATGACATAGGATCAAGTGTAAAATACACTAGTTGGAGAAAGGAGAGGGGAGCCAGTCAAAGAGTCTTTTCCTGAAATGAGCTGGGGGCGTAATCGGACCTTTTGTGTAAATTAGACAAGTTCATAAAGGATGGTGCAAGGCCATACGGCACCAAGTATTCAAGGTCAATAAGGCCAGACTGGACAAAGAAGTGGGCAACTGCATTTTGAACAAGGGTCCTGAATCGCTGCAGGACGATACAGATTCGATGGAGGCATGTTTTAGCGAGCCCGTCGGACTTTACGGTCAGTGGGTTCACTAACGCGAGGTGGATTACGCGTGGTTGAAGGATCGAAATCGTCAGGGACTGTTCTATCTTATTGGCTCGATTATGAACAAAGCTCAGTTTCCTGCGGATAAGGAAGCTGTCTAAAGTTCTAGTCGGATATCCAGAATTCGACGGGTGTTGACGTGTCATCTGCAAAGACTAGAGCGCAATGGTTGTAGAAAGAGACGGCGTAGGACAGGCACACGGATGAGTTTAAAGCCGGTTGGTTCAGCAGATGAAGAAAATTACCTGTCATTGGCAGTCAGGCTAGGCTGGGAGGCATTGCATTTAGGTTTAGTAACCTTAGGCAAGGAGGTGTGGTTGACGGCTTCGGAGCAAGCTGTTTCCTCAAGGAAGCATTCTCTTGTTGTAACTTGCAGCTGTTAGGAATCTCTTTAAACAACCATAGGTTACAGCAATCACAATTTTTTAACAACTTAAAAGAATTTATGGAAGGCTTCTTTGTTACCCTCCTTTTTCGTCTGCAAACTGGAATATTGGCTAAAGGTTCATTACCATATTCAGGAACGCTTCTTTGAACAAAAAGATATTGAAAAATGCTGATAGATGAAGAGGACAACACTTGATAAATTGTTGTCAGTAAAAGTAGATGAAGTAATTGATAAATCAAAAACATTCATCGAGGCGTGGCTGCTGCAATAGATGGTTGTTTAAGGAATTCCTACTTGGAACGAAGAAGTATATGAGTGAAAGCAAATGAAAACCAAGGGAATACCATCTTTTGTTTGGAAGTATACATACATTCTTGATATAAAAAAAAATCAACAGCTTTAAAAAATGGTTGAAATCGAGCAAATTTAACCTTTTAGACTGCTCGGTCAAGAGAGTGTGTAACAATGTAGGTGAAAAGGTACAAGTTAGAAATCTGTATGCTATGAAAGATGAGTGTCAAAGTAAGTTTAAATTCAACTTGTAAAAATTACATATTAATTGATTATTAAATGTTACTATAGTGGATACTTTGAAAAACGTGGCCACATATTTGCATGAGCATCAAAAATATATAACAAACTTGAAGAACAATGATTACAGCATCATTGGCTATGCTCGTAAACTAAACAGTACAGAAACAGAAGATATCAGAACAAGGTTATTACGATTAATGTGTAGTCGCGTAAGAAGTAGATCGCTCTTTAATCATGTATTTGTATCATACAGTTGTAAAACAAATAACCCAATTTATGAAAGGGATAAAAAGAGACAAAATAAAGTACTTGGGGAATTAAAAGCTGATGATGATATGCAAGGTAAAAAATTAAAAATCATTAGTTTATAGAAGTTATTCAGAGCTGTAAATTCTTATTAGATATGTCTGGTGGCTTTGGATCATACAGGCCTATCTACTAATTGTGAGGATTTGCAAAATTTTTAAGGTAAACAAAATTTCAACATCTGTTGCTAGAAGCAACACCAGCCTCAAAAAAATAATAATAGATACTTTGTCGTTCAATAGCAAAGTGATCATCTATGAATGTGAAAGAATGCAAAATGATTCACAGTTAGTAAAGGCATTTGACTGTAGAATAAAAACCTCAGGATTGTCACATTGGACGAGAAGCTGCCTATGGGAAACACATACGCTCGATGCTTTAACGACATCCAGTCTAAGGACTGACAGCAGATTCATTAGTCCCAGCACCAAAAAAGCTTGAGTTTCAAACGGCTATTTCATTTGTATTTTTACCAGGTCCAAGGACAAATCAAATTCGATTATCGCAGAGAATATTGTATAAACCAAGACCTTCTCTGCCACCTAAAACAAGTCCAAAGTTTTTCAAAAAAATACACTCGTGTTCCAAATTGGTTTTATTCTGCGCACACTAATCACATCGGCTCACAGCCTTATACAATATCTATACTTACCAATGCAGACACGCATCCTATTCTAGAATCTTTCAGCTTGATGTTATGGCGGTCCACAACGGACAACGTCGAAAGAAGATGCACATGGCGGCATTGATAAAAAAAAACCCCCCTCCTAAAACTAAAAACAACAATAGTAGTAAAAGCAGTAAATGGAGTTGTGGGTTAATGTGGGGACAGCGAAATGGAAATTAAAATCGTAGGCAATACAAAACTTGATCTATATTTAGGAATTAGAGCCGAGGTAGTTACCATCCACGGTATTGTTGCTGAAGCCGACCTCATTGTCGAAAAGATTTCGAAAAGATTCAATTTCTTTATCGAGTAGAATCTTTATTGTAAATATATATCCATTTCCTATCTTATTTAATACATCCTATGTATTGATACCTCCAAGCATTTCTTTTTTACTTTTTTTTTTTTTTTTTTTTTTTTTTTTTTTTTTTTTTTTTTTTTTTTTTTTTTTTTTTTTTTTTTTTTTACAACTTGCACTCCTATCTTGTAACAATACAAAATGAAACATGATTATTTCATTTAGAGGTACATCATTACGTGTGTATCTATTAATTTTGACGGTTACTACATGCCTTTTACACAATTCCGCTTAATGAAGTCACTACATTTTCTTTATCACATAATAAGCATCCTTATTATTTTTATTTGTTTAAACTGTCGATTGTTATCAAACTGCTGATAACTGTCAAGGTTAGATTAGACACACACAAGGCTTTTTAGGAAAAATGTGTTGATAAGGAGATTAGATTCAATTGATGAAACATGTGGAGCAGAACAGGACGTCCCCTGCTTGATCTAGTAAATATTAAAAGACTCAAAAAGAAAACTTACCTTCAAATGACTAAAAACCGCAGAGTTCAAAAGGTTCATGGCATAAATAAGCAAGTAGTATAGAACGATCACTACCGGTTATGAAGAGATATAACGTATAACTAGCAGTATGTAATTAAAAACGTGAGAGTACATATTTCTTATAGCGACATGTATGCTTTTGATCTGTGCTCTAGTATCTGATAAAGGTTGGCCCTGAAGTCCGCTATGGCCACATAACTTGAATATATCGTCAGACCCACCTTAGATGGTTATATAAAAAAGACAATAAAATGGCTATGTTATAACAAGGGCTTAATATTAATGTCTATCTAGGACATAATAGCTTTAATGAAAATAAAAAATAAAAAAATGAAAAGCGAAAAAAAAAGCACTACTTAGAAAAAATAAAATAATAGAATAAAAAAAAATGTTTAAACGGAAGACTTTCCAACAAAGGAAAAGGGAAGACGGGGAGAAGTAGCTTTTTCAGCAGTATTGAGTTCGACTGCTTTTCTCTTTCGATCGTCAATTATTTTTGCCAAATTTTCCATCAACGCCTTTCCCATTAAGGTGACCTCCAACAGAGGAAGGAAATCCAATCTGATGTTTTTTGGCTTACCCGGGAAAGGAAGCTTCTTGGTGCGGGTGATTCTGGTGACGGTCTTACCAGCAGGAACATTCATTATCAAGAGCTCGAGGTTCAGACCTAATAAAGAAAATAAAAATACGTCAATGAAAGAACATGATAAAAATAATCGTATCATGTGTGCTACTTACCCATTATTAAGAAACCAATTGTATACAGTTGGTTGATTTTATGAGGGTTGACCTCGACAAGGCCGCAAAGCATAGCTCTTATTGTCCTTGGTAACTTTACCATACCATCATCGAGGTATTTATCATCGATTATTAACACATCATGCTTACCGACTTCGGCACACCCAACTTCATCAGTGATTGTTTTAAAAAGGATGTCTACCTTTGCACCTATTACTTTTCTTTCTCTGAACTCCATAGATCTACCTTCGTTTTTGCCAAGAGCAGAAGAGACACTCGTACGCTCACCCAGCTTGGCTTTTACCTCGCTTTTTTGAAAGCTCGATATACAAATGTCCAAAGAGTATGGAGCAAATCACCCTCGGAAAAATTCATTTGTATTCAACAGTTCGCCTTCTTCAAATAAACCAGCAGCATTCATAATGGATTCTTTTATCCAGCGCTTCTCAAAAGAATCACTAAACTTCAGCTTTTGATCCGAAGCAAATTCGTAGTAATCTGCAGCTGTTTTTAAGGTGTTGTTGTCATAAAGATTGATACAATTTTATATCTCGTCTTGTAAATCAGGAAGTTCGACGGAGTTGTAGGTTCTTACTTCATCAGTTTCTTCGGGAGAAAAATAATTGGGCCAGATGGGATCTGCCAAGTCAACAATATAAGACAGACAGGGATGCTCGAAAGTACTATCGTTAATTGCTTGCATTACGATGTCTTCTATAAATCTTCCACTTTTCAACCTCCATTTCCAACCAACGAAGGCTTTGCTTTTTTTCTCCTTCAGTTTCTCTTCAAACTCGAGAAGCTTCTCCTGTAAAATATAATAGTATCAGAAATGTGTTTAGTCTTCTTTTTTCTCTAGATAATATACCTTCACAAACAAGAAGCCTTCCACGACAGACGGAACGTTCACCAAGTTCTCCCTTACTTCCGGAAGGAAGAACCTCTTTATTTGTACAGGGATGTACACCCCTTCATCCTTGATATCCATCATATACAAGGTGCAGCTATAGCCTATTGTTACAAAGTTTGAGTCAAAACACACATCATCTAAAGTTTCGCTCAGCGTATTCAAATATATCTTGAGATTTCAGTATGGTATTAGCTTTATCCTAGACTATGCACCAAAACAACAATCTTAACTTTCCATACTTATAATCAAAAGAAATCTAGGAATAGTTGAGCTTATCACAAATATTAATATACCTTCTACCAGCAGGCCAAGTGAAATTGGGTTGCGAACCCCCCAAGTCGATTTGCGCATTCCACGCTGGTTTTCATCTGCTTTAGTAGCTTGACATAATCGTCCTCGTCTTGATAGATGCTACTTTGTCCTGGACGCTTCACTTCAACAAAAAAGAAGAACCTGCCCTTTACCCTTGTAACTGATTCCAAAGGCGATATCAGGCTTCCTGCCATCGTCAATTGGCGCATCAGTACTATTTAAAAGGTTAGAGTTAGCTCAGATAAACATTGTATATATAAACAGTACCAATATTATAGATGAGGGTTTTTATGTCATTTTCCCAAGAAAACGACAACAATAAAAGGCTGCAAATGCTTTTTAATAAAAGCAGCCTCGGAATTCATGACAATATTGAAACTGCTGCGAATAAAACGGTTGCAGCAGCTTTTAATGGTCGTTTCCATCTCGCTTGTGGCTTCCAATGAAGCATCTTCTTCTCCCTATTAACAATGTTAGAAAGTTTATATTTCACTCATTGGGAGGTTTTCAAAGGAAAGTAATATTCACTGTGACGACCTCCTTTTATTATTTGAAAGATACTTGCATCGGCAACATCCTTGCAATACAACACGGCGTTTGATGTGGCTCTGTTGATAATTAAGCCAGCATATAAATTATCGAGGATTCTTTGTCTTTCCTCCTCTTGCAAGTGTTTGAAGGCACATTTTCCCTCATCAAACTTATTCGCAGGAAAAACATAGGAGAGCGAGCTATAGGAAAGAAAGTGTCAGTTTAGCACCTCTAGATAAAATATGACAAATGTACAGTTGTTGTAAATCGCTCAAATTGTTGTTCAAAGTTGCAAGTTTGATATTTCTCTGTCTGTACTTCAAGAGATATTCGGTGACATTAATCTCTTGAATTAAGAGCTTTACATACAAAATAGTTTTTAGGGTAATTTTTCGAAGGGTAGTATTTCTGTTCTTACTTGGCTCTTTGTCTCCCACAGCATGCTTCCTTCTCCGTAAAAGTAATCCATAGTCTTTCGCTTTTTCACACCATTATCAGAAAGGGTTGAATCACTATGTTCACCTACAAATTTTAATTAATTCAAAGAACTTTTATTGACTCGCAAACAAAAAAAACAAAAAAAAAGGATTACTGGATGAACTTCTCTCTAAATCAACACGATTGAAGGTGATATTTTCAATGTTTTGAATATCACTGCAAATAATGTTGGGACTTTGACGTAGAATCCTGACATAAGTAACAGTTATAGGTCCACAGATTTTAAAGTCTTTTTTTTTAGAAAAACATTATATCTTGCTGTATTGGCCATTTTCGAAATATGAAAAAAGATTTAGGTGCGAAAAAAATAAAAAAATTAAATAAAAATTCATAGTTATTTATATTTTTACAGATGATCTTTTTTTTTTGGAAAACCTGTTCTCCTCTATCGTTGAAAGACCGACATCTTCTTTTTTTATTTTTGAGGGCAAAATGCGGAAATCAAAAGCATATTGTGATTATTTTGATCAAAAGAATACATATTAGGAAGCTAGCTTCCTAATAATCGTGCAAACTCTGCACACTATTAATTTTTAGGTAGGTGCTTTTCTGTTTAACCATGCCAAAAGCTGTGATTGAATGGATGTTTATGCCGACGTCAATATCGGCACCCTTTACGCACCAAAAATTCTATCAATATATTCTGCGTTCGTTTATGGTGCCGATATTAACGAAAAAGATAATTCATAGCTCTAAGTAGATTTATACAGACCCAATTATCGTTCTGCGAAGGCGTCTCTCTCGTTAGCTGCTTTGCATAGTCTATTCTACGTTATAAATAATTTGGCAGCCAATGATACTTTTTAAATCATTACTTTATTTGTCTTTTTGCTCTTTATAAACCACTCATATTGCTTTATATACACAAAAAAATAGGGATTTTGTTTATAAAAAATAGCTTTTTTTTTTATTTAAATAAAATAATTATAACAATACATAGTATTTCTTTGCTTGTAGCGTTTTAAAAGTGTACTTGACTTACCTAATGTCACCAGAATAGTAGCATCTAATCTAAAAATACATCAATTAGTCTCGTGGAACTCAAAAAGTTGTCAAAAAAAAAAAAAAAAAAAAGCAAACTTAAGGATTCTAGGATTCAAAGACACAAGGACCAGGGCACTTAAAGCAAAAGAAGGAAATACATCAGTACTTAAGAGCCAAAGTAAAAACCAGGAAAGAAACAGAAAGAGGCCAAAGCAGAGCAGCATTCATCTATAATAGATGTTAAATATCGTGTATATATAATAAAAGTAATAGTACCTTTCTTTAGATAGACCATGAGATAAAAAAAAAAGAAACGAAAAAAAAGATATCAGTCAAGCTTATACCAACAAGTAAAAGAAGAAGCAACTATAATCCTGGGAAAAAGACTTTATAAAGACTATTTAAACCATAAAGAAAGCAGCCGATACATCTTTACTACAGTAAAAGCACTATTAGAGCTGGAATAGAATATATATAATATTAAGAACTTACCTTCTATAAAAAAGAGAGGGGTGCTTTTTTGTAGCCTTATTTTACCAATATTACACTTATTCACTATCTATCTATATTAGAAAACAAAAACAGTTGCTTTTCATGTAGTCTGTATTTAATGGTATTCCAAAAGATAATTTATACATTGCTTGAACAAGTTTTATTACTTGTGTGCAATATCTTTAACGTGGAGGATATTTTTTTTTTCTTTTTTTTTTTTACTTGAAATAAAAAAAAAAAAGGTCGGTATCAACAAATTATAGCAGAAAAACAACTTCTTTTTTTCTCTTTTGTTTTGTTTCATGGAATACACTAGATGACAAAGGTACAAAAGATAAAAAAGAATGCTGAAGTGTTGATCATATGTAAGTTTATATAAAAAAAATAATAACAACCAAGTCTAATGTCAGTTTCTTTTTTTTTTTTTTTTTTTTTTTTTTTTTTTACATTAGGAATTCCTAATGGGATACATTCGGATGACGAACATGAACCTCATGAGCAAATTTGTTCTTTCCAACACGATAAAACTATAAGAATATCAAACTTATAGTACTGCTTGTTGCTGAAAAGTTTTTTTTTTTTTTTGATAAAGTTGGCAATGTTAACATCTCTAATGGCTAATGGCAAATTACACCCATGTGTAAACATAAAGTAAGTAATGCACTAATATAAGCTTAAAAACATACATTCTTTTATATTGTATGTCATGAAAAATAATAAAGCAATCTATTTACTTGAAAAACAAAAAAATTGTGCTTGTATTTGTTAATTATAACCGCCTTGTAACAAGATGTTAACAAAGCTTCTTTTTTTTTTATATTCTTTTTAGAATATACACGTATTCTTTTGTTATAATGTAAAAGCATTTGTATTTCTATAAAATATATTTACTGTTAGATTATTGTTTTCATTTGAATAAGGAACCTTTTATTGCTATGCTCTTTTTTTTTTTTTTTTTTTTTTTTTTTTTTGACAACTTTTTGAGTTCCACGAGACTAATTGATGTATTTTTAGATTAGATGCTGCTACTCTGGTGACATTAGGTAAGTCAAGTACACTTTTAAAACGCTACAAGCAAAGAAATACTATGTATTGTTATAATTATTTTATTTAAATAAAAAAAAAAGCTATTTTTTATAAACAAAATCCCTATTTTTTTGTGTATATAAAGCAATATGAGTGGTTTATAAAGAGCAAAAAGACAAATAAAGTAATGATTTAAAAAGTATCATTGGCTGCCAAATTATTTATAACGTAGAATAGACTATGCAAAGCAGCTAACGAGAGAGACGCCTTCGCAGAACGATAATTGGGTCTGTATAAATCTACTTAGAGCTATGAATTATCTTTTTCGTTAATATCGGCACCATAAACGAACGCAGAATATATTGATAGAATTTTTGGTGCGTAAAGGGTGCCGATATTGACGTCGGCATAAACATCCATTCAATCACAGCTTTTGGCATGGTTAAACAGAAAAGCACCTACCTAAAAATTAATAGTGTGCAGAGTTTGCACGATTATTAGGAAGCTAGCTTCCTAATATGTATTCTTTTGATCAAAATAATCACAATATGCTTTTGATTTCCGCATTTTGCCCTCAAAAATAAAAAAAGAAGATGTCGGTCTTTCAACGATAGAGGAGAACAGGTTTTCCAAAAAAAAAAGATCATCTGTAAAAATATAAATAACTATGAATTTTTATTTAATTTTTTTATTTTTTTCGCACCTAAATCTTTTTTCATATTTCGAAAATGGCCAATACAGCAAGATATAATGTTTTTCTAAAAAAAAAGACTTTAAAATCTGTGGACCTATAACTGTTACTTATGTCAGGATTCTACGTCAAAGTCCCAACATTATTTGCAGTGATATTCAAAACATTGAAAATATCACCTTCAATCGTGTTGATTTAGAGAGAAGTTCATCCAGTAATCCTTTTTTTTTGTTTTTTTTTTGTTTGCGAGTCAATAAAAGTTCTTTGAATTAATTAAAATTTGTAGGTGAACATAGTGATTCAACCCTTTCTGATAATGGTGTGAAAAAGCGAAAGACTATGGATTACTTTTACGGAGAAGGAAGCATGCTGTGGGAGACAAAGAGCCAAGTAAGAACAGAAATACTACCCTTCGAAAAATTACCCTAAAAACTATTTTGTATGTAAAGCTCTTAATTCAAGAGATTAATGTCACCGAATATCTCTTGAAGTACAGACAGAGAAATATCAAACTTGCAACTTTGAACAACAATTTGAGCGATTTACAACAACTGTACATTTGTCATATTTTATCTAGAGGTGCTAAACTGACACTTTCTTTCCTATAGCTCGCTCTCCTATGTTTTTCCTGCGAATAAGTTTGATGAGGGAAAATGTGCCTTCAAACACTTGCAAGAGGAGGAAAGACAAAGAATCCTCGATAATTTATATGCTGGCTTAATTATCAACAGAGCCACATCAAACGCCGTGTTGTATTGCAAGGATGTTGCCGATGCAAGTATCTTTCAAATAATAAAAGGAGGTCGTCACAGTGAATATTACTTTCCTTTGAAAACCTCCCAATGAGTGAAATATAAACTTTCTAACATTGTTAATAGGGAGAAGAAGATGCTTCATTGGAAGCCACAAGCGAGATGGAAACGACCATTAAAAGCTGCTGCAACCGTTTTATTCGCAGCAGTTTCAATATTGTCATGAATTCCGAGGCTGCTTTTATTAAAAAGCATTTGCAGCCTTTTATTGTTGTCGTTTTCTTGGGAAAATGACATAAAAACCCTCATCTATAATATTGGTACTGTTTATATATACAATGTTTATCTGAGCTAACTCTAACCTTTTAAATAGTACTGATGCGCCAATTGACGATGGCAGGAAGCCTGATATCGCCTTTGGAATCAGTTACAAGGGTAAAGGGCAGGTTCTTCTTTTTTGTTGAAGTGAAGCGTCCAGGACAAAGTAGCATCTATCAAGACGAGGACGATTATGTCAAGCTACTAAAGCAGATGAAAACCAGCGTGGAATGCGCAAATCGACTTGGGGGGTTCGCAACCCAATTTCACTTGGCCTGCTGGTAGAAGGTATATTAATATTTGTGATAAGCTCAACTATTCCTAGATTTCTTTTGATTATAAGTATGGAAAGTTAAGATTGTTGTTTTGGTGCATAGTCTAGGATAAAGCTAATACCATACTGAAATCTCAAGATATATTTGAATACGCTGAGCGAAACTTTAGATGATGTGTGTTTTGACTCAAACTTTGTAACAATAGGCTATAGCTGCACCTTGTATATGATGGATATCAAGGATGAAGGGGTGTACATCCCTGTACAAATAAAGAGGTTCTTCCTTCCGGAAGTAAGGGAGAACTTGGTGAACGTTCCGTCTGTCGTGGAAGGCTTCTTGTTTGTGAAGGTATATTATCTAGAGAAAAAAGAAGACTAAACACATTTCTGATACTATTATATTTTACAGGAGAAGCTTCTCGAGTTTGAAGAGAAACTGAAGGAGAAAAAAAGCAAAGTCTTCGTTGATTGGAAGAAGGGAACGTACTATGCTAAATCAGAATGACTCTATGACTTAAGCCCCAATGCCACTTCTTTAATTATGCAAACAATATGATCTAGTACTTTATGCAACCATGATCAATTATTAAATATGTACTCATTATGTAAAATGTATATTATCCAATAATTAACTTTATAACTATGTGTAATAATTTGACTGATTGAATTTTAAGTGTTGTTAAGAGTGTTGTATAATGTAGATTTTAAAGGGACTTGGGATGATATGAGTCTTCTAGTAATCATTTATTAAAAATCGAGGGAACTTCATTAATTAATAATATTGTTATATTTCAGGTAGGTAAAACTTTAAGATAAAGAGACAAAGTATATGAAATATGTTGAGACTGTTTTAAAGGTGTTTATTCACAATAAAAATATATACAGCTATTTATACTAAATTCTAAGTTACTAAATAAATCTATTCATAACAATAACAATGACTAAAGTTTCCTTATCCATATTACACAATAATAAACATGAGTCAATACATGGTAATTCCTAGTATCACTTTACACTCTAGATGAACGGATCCTTGATCCCGTTTCCATAATTATTTCAATAATAAACAATGAACTTATAGAAGGTAACATCCCGTGTTTCAATAACATTTCCAATGTTATTCTCCTATTACGGTAATACATGACATTTACAATATATACAGACATCTTTACAAGTATCATTATTCAAAGGGTTTATTAATATGTACAATATATAGTGATCATTAACCAGATCACCACAAATATTTGAGTTATTTTAGTTCAGTACCAATAAAATACGTCGACTATTTTATGAGTTTTTCTTGACAGGTAATCTAATATTTCGTAGCAGGCATTTGTATTTCAGATGTAATCTAATTCGATTTGCTGCTGGTAAGAAGTGCGCGCAAATACCACACTATGGACGAAAACGGTATAATAAAATAACATTTAATATTATAAGTTTTGTCTCCTCCAACGCCTCTAGCAACCTTTCTTTAGTAGTTGTAAACATCATAAATATAGTTGAAATAAGGGAGCTGCAATATATCATTCAAAGGCGTACAATAACTGAATGAATTCTTGGCTCCGTTTCATGGTAAATGAGCTCATTTTTTTAATAGCAAGACTCAGACAAAGTCGTTATCATTAGGTTAATTAGATCTATCATATAGTCGTAAATGTGGGCATGTATAGATATTATGAATACTCAAAATAGAGACTCACTACATAAAAGAAACGTGAGAGAAAAATGACCATTCAATGCTGTCCTTAACTAGGATAGACAGGAACGAAATAGTAATCATACTTGACTAAATCATAGTATATTTAAATTTGCCAATATTCAGGAGTTTATTGTGATAGTATAGATATAGCAATATAAAAGACAGTGAGATAAATAGAATGATTGCTAGAGAAGCATAACCATAAGAAGGGAATACTGAGCCCTACTTATATAAAGTTGATATTGCATGAATAAGACGGTTTGGTATTATTAATCTGAATAGCGGGTGAGAATAGCTTGAGCTTTGTTCGTACTTGATAATATAGTCGTATGTTGTTGGTATTTGAGTTAGTAATTGAGCTTGCTATTGTAAGGGAGTTTGGCATTGCGAGCAATAGATATAGTGATATTGTAGTGGCACAGGTTTGATGGGATGTTGCTAGAGGAGTTTCCTTTTGGCTAAAGGTACCATCAATTACAAAGAAGCACGCAGCATAGTTGGATATAAGCAAAGTAGAGGTACCGTCAAGATTGATGATTTCCTCACTACCGTGCTAATTGAACCAACCAGGTCAAAGATATACAAAGACGGGTAATGAAAGTCCAACTATTAAACCGGGCGCCCTTTCGAGCGCAGTCAACCTGAAGAGCTCTCAAAAGGTCATGATCCCCCAACCTTGCATCTTTCATTTACCAGCCCTTCCCTGGAAAGGAAACCCCCTGCTGCTGTGCAATATCTTGCTGTTAATAATCTACTGTAGAGCATTCCCTTATTGACATTGATGTGGTGAGTTTTTAGAAGAAAAGTTAAAATCAGCACATCAAAGAAAAACGGTAACGTATACGACGTACTGACGCGCGTCTTGCAAAAAGCTTACGTTACTTTTTGTAAGTGGCGTCGACAAAAATTTGCATTTGCTATTTACATACAATGCGTCATTTTTATGGACATTAGAAACAACAGTGTACAGTCGTTCCAATGCCAATAAATTTTCTCAAAGGGCGGCTTTTTTTAGAAATTTGAGCCATCTATCAATAGTGAACAATGCTTTTATTTATTAGGGGTTTATCTAAATAGGTTCTCCATTTAAACACTTTTCGAACACATTCACAGAGTGCTGAACAAACGCATGTAGGTGATTGGGAGGGACAGAATTACAGGCTTCAATAATTCTCGTAAACAAGTCTTCTTTATCCGACTACGTTTGACTTTGTTCTTAACTATTGCTCAAAACTGCTCAATTGGATTGAGCTCTGGGGAATAGGGAGGAAGATAAATAGACTTATACCCTCTTTTGGTTATAAGTTCATCTATTTCTTTAGCTGTGTGAATAGGCGCATGATCCATCACTATGTAATGGCCCTTCAACTCAGGAAAGCGGTCGATCTCATCCATGGTTTTATCAAGAAATTTAAGATAATGCCCAGTAACAGTGCCTTTTGAAGCAGGTTTTTTTTTTACCATCGGGTGCTTTTCTTTTGCGGTTGCCGTAGTCAATCTTGATGCGCTTCGACCATTCCTCTTGGGGGTTTCAAAGTTCCATAGACACAACAAACCTAGCAGAAATGGCACCTAGTACCGTATGTGATCTTGCTCTTGTAGATGGGAGTAGTTACGATAGCTGGTGTTCCTTTTTCAGACCAACCGCCTGAAGCCCGCATGTTCATATTAAAAGCAGATTCATCAACAAAAACACAGTTTCCTAGGTAATTCATATCTGTCCTAGTCCAGTGCTTAACCCAAGCTAATCGAGCAGCAATCTTTGTAGTATCATTTTTAGCGACTGGTCGAAGTGTGACTCTTTTGAAAGAAAGATTGCACTCAGATTTCAAAAAAGTTATGAACAGTACTCTTCTTTATACTCAAGTCTGCAAAGCTATGAGAGAATCCACTGCATTCATTAATCGCGCTTGCGGGTTGTCATTGTAAAAATTTATGAGGTGGGTTTTATGCTCTTGTCCTAGCTGGGGCTTCGATCTATTGACTAGGTTTGTCTGCTTCTCCAGAATATTCCAGTCCTTATCTTCTTCAAGTCTTTTAGTCCACTTTTGAGCCGTTCGTTCGGCGATACCGCCTGCTAAGCGACCCGATTTCGCAGCATTCAATAGTTTAACTCTATTCATATATACAAAAAAGAAAGCTTTTGCTCGTTTGAATATTTATAATAGCTCTTGGTCTGCTGTTTGACTGTCTCTGACATTTCCTCCATTTTTGCATCGAACTCCACATCTGACTCCTGTCCCACTTTTTGCATTTCACAGTATTGTCTAATGCGAGTCAATGTTGTTAAATGGAAAGGAGTTACAGTGTCATCCCAATCCATCGCATCATTCCCCCTGCTCATCTACGATTTTTTCTTGTCCATCTTCATAATAAAACCGACTGCTCATTTTTTAAAAACAAAACCGTCCTTTAAAGAAAAGAAAGCCGCCCTTTGGAGAAAAGGAAAGCCGACTTTTGAGAAAATGAAAACCGTCCTTTGAGAAAAATTTGACCGAACTTTGATTTTTTTTATTAGCCGTCCTTTTTTCAAAAAAACCGCCCTTTGGTATTGGAACGACTGTAGTGAATCACACTCCAAATATGGTAAGCATTGAAAAGCGGAAAAAAGGGGGACCGCAAATTTTTTCTTACTTTTTCCTTTAACCCTCAAAATATCTATTCTTTGTACCTTATTGAACTGTTCTGTTCAATTAAGGTGTAACGATACCCTGTGTCTATTCAAAACCGTACAATTCAAGACATTTTCTTTTTAAAAAGAAAAAGGATTTTTTTTTCTGATGCGCAAAAATCAATATTTTCACACACGCACTAAATGATGATTACACAAATTTAAAGGAGAGGACAAGAGATATTCTTGCTATAAATACGCCCCTACATCTTTCTTCTCTTTTTGGCGTTCTACAAAGAATAGAACTTGAAAAGCCAAAAGATGAAAAAAAAAAAAAAAATCTGTTTCATCTAAATGAATACGTAACCCCTCTCCTCTTCTCCTCAGAGTCAATACAATCTTCAAGATTTCAACAAAGCGCACACACACACAAAGTACTGAGAATCAGTAAGTATCCAAGTGACATTTGAATGTCAAAGCAGCATGTGTTTTTTTTTGACGCATTTTGTGAAATACGTGTTCGTACGATGTAAACAAACACAAACGGAATTGTTTTATCTATTATTTTCGCTTACATTAAAGTAAACAAAATAATTTCAAAAGAGAGAGGGATTAAAGGAGAGTTTGATAACCTCCTTAATACTCACATGAAACCGGTTTATAAATATAAAATCTTTTCTCTCATTTATACGCATATAAAAGTACTGCGAAAAAAAAAGCAAATGTAAATCTTTCTTTTTCTTTTTTTATATAGTATTGATAGTAATGACCTTTTAACATATGCACTACATAAAATATATTCAGGGTAATAAAAGATATACTTTTGAATAGGAATTTGCAAATAACACTATTGACTTTATTTTTATAAAAGAAGAAAAAAAAAAAAAAAAAGACAAAAAGAATACTTTTTTCTGTTTATAAAATAATTTTTTTTGTAACCCTGAAAATACCACAAATGATATATACTAAAAAAGAAAAATGACAAAGCATTGTGTTCACTTGAAAAAAAGGAAATGTAATGATATGTACTGAAGGATAATAAAATTCATAATAAAATAAAAGGTCAAACAAAGCAAATAAGAGAAAGAGAAAAGCTACGTTGTAAAAAAAAAAAATTTTTTTTTTCTTTTCCATTGTTTTCTTTCGAATGAAACGATCTCGAACCAATCAAGCTTCATTCTCAGATACTAAGCCACAAACTTCCAAAAAGTATAAATAGAGGTTGAATTTTGTTTAACAAAATCAATTTTTTCACCTCTTTTTCCGCTAAACTTTTTTTTTTCTAAAAATGTCTGGATTTAATATTGCTACACCCTCCATGACTACGCCTGCTATGCAGACACCTTCTATTCAGACACCTTCTATACAAACACCTTCCATTCCAACTCCTCTTCATAATTCAACACCATTTGCACTTCCATCCACACCTGCTCCTAATGATGCACCTACACCTAGTAGTAGAGATGCCAATCCTTATGCTGTAGCTGGTATTACTCCTACTCTACAGTAAGTTCTAAAACAGTTTAAAGCAATGTATATTTAAAAAAGGGTTTTCAGAAATATTGTTGCAACTGTCAATTTGGATTGTCGTTTAGATTTAAAAACTATTGCTCTTCATGCACGTAATGCAGAGTACAATCCAAAGGTATAATTGTGGGGAAGAACTCGTTGTTTTTTTTTCTCCTAAACAATAGAGTGTCTATAGCGTTTTGCAGCTGTTATTATGCGTATTCGTGAACCAAAGACAACTGCACTTATTTTCGCTTCTGGAAAGATGGTAGTGACAGGTGCTAAATCAGAAGATGATTCCAAGTTGGCTGCTCGTAAATATGCTCGTATTATTCAAAAACTAGGCTTTCAAGCCAAGTTTACAGATTTTAAAATTCAAAATATTGTGGGTTCTTGTGATGTCAAGTTTCCTATCCGTCTTGAAGGTTTAGCTTATTCTCACGGTCACTTTAGTTCTGTAAGTTTTTTTTTTTTTTTTTTTTTTCCTTTGAATGTATTGAGTGATCCTAACCCCAGATGTTAGTATGAACCTGAATTATTCCCTGGTCTTATCTATCGTATGGTAAAACCAAAGATTGTGTTATTAATCTTTGTCTCTGGCAAAATTGTATTAACTGGTGCCAAAGTGAGAGAAGAAATTTATCAAGCTTTTCAAGCAATATATCCTGTACTTACTGAATTCCGTAAACCTTAAAAATTTGTAAGAAAGAAAAATGAAAAAAAGCGTTATCATAGGGTGGAGTTTCATTTACTATCCCCTCTCACTTCTCCCGATCCCCCCCTCCCCCTTATTTATCCTTCTTACGTGTGTGTATAAAGTTTTAACCTCCCCTCTTCCTCAATTAACCTTCTCTTTTACGATAAAAAAAAAATAGCCTTTTTTATGATAAAAAAAAAATTGTATAATAATAACAATAAAAAAAAAAAACATTAAAATATTTACTGGAATTTTATTTTATAATACATTCCATACTTTATTATTTACATGTATACAAATATGAATTGTTTATTAGCATGCCTTCTTTGTAAATGAAATCAATTTGATGCATATAACGCATGAGGTTTATCTTGTTCAGGAGAAAACTATAATGAGCTTCCCATCATCTCTTTCATACGATTCTTACCACAAGGATAAGTAGGGATGGTGGTCAACACGGGGTGAGGAGGAAAGAGAGAGGGGATAAAGATCCCTACAGAAACCCTTGAGAACGTCAAGGGCAGCTATAAAAGATACCAGTAAGAACTATGGGCAAAAGAGGCTCAATATGGAAGGGGGGTCAGAAGATGAGGATATCCTGCTGATTCATAAAGAATTCATGTGAAACTTGGCTACAAGCCAAGGAGACAATGTGGAAGAGGTGATCCAACAAAGATCAATCTGTTCATGTTTCTATTTGATCAGTGTAAACATAGACCCACTGTCACCCCACTTGGTCTTCACAGCCTTTCTTCACAGCCTTTTGTTGTCTTTCAGGGCGAGAAGAGGTTCTTTTAAAGTTGCTGATGTGACTATTTTTACTCTGAGGATTTCTCTTTGAACAAGAATAGAATTGTCTGATTCTTTTGAATCCATGTGATTCAAGTATCTTGTTGTAAGCGTCTCATTGGATCAATTATTAAAGTTTGACAGTTGACTCTTACCCCCCCTCCTTCTTTTTATTTTGGAAACTGTGTTTATCGGACCATGAATAATTTGACTGGACTGTTCTTTGGAGAGAAGAGAGAGAGAGGGGGGGACCCTTTATGGAAAAAAAGATTTTTTTTTTTTTCATTAGAAAATGTTTAATTCATTCGTGCGTTCACCCGTTCTTATCCGTACAAGTCGTTTACATACAACACGTATTCTTTTCAACACAGCTGGTATGCACACGATTGACAAATGACTCTTTAATATTAATATGATATCCTAGTCAATGCCAAAATAGCTTCATCAGCACCAAAGGGAACAACATTAAAAGGCATTCAATTTTTGAAAGACGGTAAAGATCCTGTTGCTCTTGACGACTCTGAATACCCTGATTGGTTGTGGGATTTATTGGATGAGAAGAAGTTGAAACAAAAGAGTACCAAACCTTCCAACCGTCAATATCACAGAAAACAAAACCGAGAGGCTATCAAGGCTTCCAACTTTATGAAGGACAAAAAGAATTAGGATTTTTATAGAATAAAAGTGTTGTGTATTATATGTTTAGTTAATAAAAAGTATAGGTGTTTTGATTGTGATGGACTTTATAGGTTGAACCAGTTTTGATCAAAGGTAAAACATACTTTTGTCCTGAATTACAGGCTGTGAGTGCGTCTTTGGTCAACATCATGTGTCAAGGAATAGTGTATGTTAAAGAGACAACTGTCAGTTTGGTTTTATAAGACAAACGCTTTGTATAAAAAGATTCTATTGAACCCTTTCATGATAAAAAGCACTTTTAAAAACTTTTTTTTCCCCTTACCTAAACACTATACAAGATATGCTTTCATCTTACGCTCATCATTTGTTGTAGGTATTTAATTGCATCAACAACACTGTGGTCATTCTTCCACTCACAACACTCAAAGTCTTCCACTTGTAATCCTTATCGTCTTGGGCTTATCAAACCAGCTTTTGATTATAAACCAAAAGTGAGACTGGTATCAAGTGTATGAACTCTGGCAAATTCCCATTTTCATATCGCCCAAGAGACTCTACTACATATTTCACCCAGCCATGATCGAATTGTTTCCGTTCTTTTTATTTTTGTATCATCAATTCTTGTCTTTAACCAATTCCAAACCTTTGACTATTTCCTTTTCATTGTTTTCAGATACAAATCGACTGACTATACTATTCTTATTTGATCATAAAATAATCCAATCGTACTTTTCTTTCAAGGATAAGTGGAATAGAACTTTATAAGCAGTATCCACAGTTAAATACACTGACCAATAAAACAGTAAAAACAAATTGACCACATAAAGTCAACAACAGTTTGATTATCCTTGTCTTTTTATTCCGACTATTTGCAACATTTATACACTGATCCACATCCAGTCAATCTAAAAGTATTCACTATCAAGTAGCACTCTAAAAGAATGAGGGAAAAAAAAAAAGCAATTGATCAAACTAGACAGGATAGTCTTGTACTCTTGATATTTAAGTATTCTACATATGGTCTCTATTGATCTTGTACTTTTATAAAAACTGTCTTGTCTGAAAGAACACACTTTCTGTCTGAATGAGAGAAAGATTTAAAAACATCGCTAAACATCTGAATCTCTAGTCAAAAAAAAAAGTATAGGGTCTCATTGTATTCAACAGATTTCTTTGTCTATCACGTATTTTAATATTAAAAAGAATAAAATTAAGTTTCTATACATTCTGTTATATTTTTATAAAAAAGGAATTTAGGCCCACTATGAATTAAATAGATAAATGAATACAAAGATGAGAGAATAAAAGAAAATGGACTTACCAAATCACGAAGATACTTTTTGCTTGCTATCCAACTAAACAGGGTTTTGTTTGCTTCAACTACATCCATCTGTTGATGATTCACAAGGATCTCGACCAGTGCATCTTGAACATCCTTTGCCATTCCTTTAGCATCACCACAGACATAGATAGCAGCGTCCTTGTTGATGATCAAATCAAACAACTGAGCCGAATCTCTCTTTATCAAATCTTGCACATAGACCTTGGGAGAACCATCCGAAGCTCGACTTTCGGCCAAGGCCAAGTGTGTGATGGTCCCATCCGCTTCAAATTCGCCAATTTCCTTTTCAAACAAAAAGTCCATCGACCTGTTTCTGAATCCGTAATAAACATGGACAGGACCAAAGGCATCCCGGATCTGTCGTTCAGGATGGGATCCGACGCCACCCATCGACAAACGAATCTTGCGCTGCATCTGTCGATGCTCCAGAAAGCCAATGAAGGGAGCAATACCTGTGCCTGGACCGATCAAGATCAAAGGGCGTTCGGTTTCGGCAGGCAAGGTAAAGGCATTGATGTTTTGACGGAGAAAGATGGGAATCTTGATCGTCTTGTCCAGTGTGATTTCAACATTCGTAGGTGTCGTACGACTGGGCACCCTCTCTGTCACCCGGTCCATCCAGGGTGTCGCCACCCCCTTGCGCTCCACATTTCCACGCGTGATGTATTCGACCACGTTGAAAGCAAAACGAATCTTGCCGTTTCTCTTCAGAGGCGAGCTGGAGATGGAGTAGAACCGAGGCATGTGGGCCGGTAAGAGATCCAGAACTCGTTCAATCGGTGGCTGACAGGATGGGAAGGTCTCTAGGATGTCAAGCAAGGTAGGACATTCGTCACGGATCGCGTTAAAAACAGCAGTACCTTGCTTGCTGCAGATGTACATCAAACTTAATTTTTCTTTGGGGTCAGAGGTGTGGTCCGCAAGCATCCTAAAGAATGCCTTTCTCGGTTGACTTGTCAAGTCGACAGCATAGCGGAATAATTCGAGCAAGGTTGCACTAGATGCATGTTGTAGATGCGAAGGCAGGTTATCACCTTCTACTTTATAGAGAGCATCGTTGGCCTCTTCTAGTGAAATCGACAAACGGTTGAGGATCGCCTGAACCAGGTCTTCATCGTTAGGCGCTACGACTCCAAAAGCATCTCCTGGTTCATAATCAACTCCTTCGCCAACATCAAGTTCTACTTCCAACGTACGTTTCACAGCATCAGCGCTGGACAGACAAGAGACCATGGTCACAGGAGCATAGCTGATGGGAGCAGGTGTCGCTACAAATTCAGGCACCTCCTTTCTGTCCTCTTGCTTTCTCTTTTCGTCCAGTCTGATCAGTTTTACCACAGGCACAGCCACCCGTGGTAAGCCGGTCAACTTGGCTCCAGGTGCCAGCCCTTCCAAGCTGATTTGAAGAGGAAAGCCTCTTTTGAGTGGCTCTGTCTGTGGAACGACTAACGAATGGTCCAGTTTGGCATATTTCTCTACAGGCTCTGGCAGGCTCTCTTTACGGTTCTTCATCGAATAAGGATCGATCTGAAGCTCGGTCATTTCCTTTTCAATTTGCTTTTCTGCTTCAATACTGTCTTTTACTGACAATTCGGATTTTTGAACCAAGACCGTCGGCAAAACCTCCCATAATTTCTCAATCCATGGATCCACCGTTTCTTCTAGACTATAGTGAGAGTGAGACAAGTGATCAATCAAACGCATTCATGTACCCTTCTGCATCGTCCGCTAAGCCCTTTTCATAAAATACAGTAGCACCCAAGTCCTTCAACTTTTTCTCCAGGCGTTTTCCAGTGTTGTTAAAGTTTGAATAGTTGCTATCGCCCAATCCCAAAACGGTAAACTTGGCATGCTTGAAATAGGTCTTGTCTTTGTTACGGCGAAGGAATCTCCAAAACTTTAAGGAATTATCAGGGGCATCTCCGTCACCTGTATTTGAACAGATAAGAATGAGAATGTCTGTGGTTTGAAGTGGTGCCTTTTTTATATAAATATTATCAGCTGTCTCTTTCTATTTTTTTTTTTTTTTTACTTGTTCATAATCGTCCATGACAAAGCACTGGCCCGTATAGCCTTTCTTGGTAGCCTCCGTGTGAATGTTCTTTGCGATCCATTCTGCATTGCCTGTTTGCGATCCCCAAAGGATAAGATAAGACAGTGAAAGATCTGACATGGTGATCAATGATAAAAAAAAGAAAAAGAAAAAAAAGGGGGGTGCCTTTTATGCTGAGTATAAATAGAGAAGAGATAAAAATGAAAAATGATTAGCTCTCAAGGTTCTTTTACTAATATATCATTAACCAATGGAATTCGCACAGTTTCGTATCGCCCGCCCCACAGACAAATTTGAAAAGATCAAGGAATTTTATGGTGAAGGTTTAGGATTAGAACTGATTGGTTCGTTTGAAGGACATGAAGGATACGATGGTGTTATGTATGGTTTGCCTGATAAAAAGTATCACTTGGAATTTACTACGCATGTGGATGGTAGTCCTTGTCCGGCTCCAACAAAAGATAATTTACTGGTCTTTTATATTCCTGATCAAGAAAAAATTTCTGTTATAATGAATAGATTAAATAGATTAGGATATCTTGAAACTGAGCCTGAGAATCCTTATTGGAAGGCAAAAGGCATTACCATTGAAGATCCGGATAAATGGAGAATTGTATTGATGAATAGTCAATTTTAAAAAAAAAAGGAATAAACAATGACAAGAAAAATATTAATTTTATTATTTACAAGCAAAAAAATATACAAAAAATGATTGATTTTAATCCATATCTAAATCTTCATCTTCTTCCATTGGCTCTTCAATAATATACCCTGCTTCACTTTCATGATTACGTACGATTTCTATCGTGCTACCATCAGCCGAAAGTTCCACCTGAGCTACCTCACCATTTCGGATACCGCCATCAATGATCAACTTGGCCAATTGATTCAAGACCTTTTGCTGTATCAAACGATTCAAAGGACGAGCACCAAAGATAGGTTCATAGCCTTGAGCACCTAGCCATTCCTTTGCAGGCGGAGAGACTTGTAAGGTGATATGACGATCGGCAAGACGTTCTTCGATTTCCTTCAGACGGACGTCTACGATGTTGGTGATGTTGTTTTGAGTGAGACGGTTGAAGATGACGAGTTCATCGATACGGTTGGTAAATTCAGGACTAAAGTGCTTGCGGACGACTTCCATAATTCTCTCCTTGAGCAAATTGATGTCTTCGCCTTGATGCTGATCAGCCAAGAGACCAGCGCCTAGATTGGATGTCATGACAATGATCGTATTACGGAAATCAATCCTGCGACCCTTGGAGTCATGGATAAAGCCCTCGTCGAGGACCTGGAGGAGGACGTTGGCTACGTCTCGGTGTGCCTTTTCCAATTCGTCCAAAAGAACGACCGAGTACGGCTTGCGGCGAACGGATTCAAACAGACCGCCTTCTTCATGGCCAACATAACCAGGAGGAGCACCGATCAATTTGGCCACGCTGTGCTGTTCCATCAACTCACTCATGTCGATACGAATCAAAGCACGCTCGTCGTTAAAGAGAAATTCTGCCAGCGTCTTGCAGAGAAGCGTCTTGCCAACACCGGTAGGTCCCAAGAACATGAATGAGGCCAGTGGTTTATGAGGATCTTGAAGACCCGCCTTGGACAGACGGATCGCGTCACAGACAGCCTTGATCGCAGCATCTTGACCCACCACATGACGACTGATTTCGCTCTCCATCGCCAGCAATTTTTCACGTTCACTCTTGGCCAAGCTCTGAACAGGGATACCAGTCCAGCGAGAGACGACCTCCATGATTTGCTCAGGACGGACGACTTCGGACACCATCACGTCCGCAGGTTGCTCGTTGGACAAGTCTTCACTGATCTTGCGCTGCTTCTCTGCCTGAAGTTCAGCAATGCGTTGTTCGACATCTGGGATAGCATAGTATTCAATATCAGCAGCCGTATCCAGATCATAATTGTTTTTGGCCATGGTGGCTTTTGACTTAAGGTCATCCAACTTTTGCTTTAGATCACGAATCTCATCCAATCGTCCCTTCGTGAGTTCATACTTGAGCTTCAGTGGCTTCAGCTCCTCGTTGATCCTTGCGATCTCTTCTTGAACGGCCTGCAAACGTTCGTTTGATTCCTTGTTATTCTTTTCCTTGCTCAAAGCCTTGACTTCTATCTCGAGCTGGAAGCGTCTACGTTCGAGGATATCAATCTCTTCAGGTTTGGAGTCCAACTGAACACGGGCATTCGCAGCAGCCTCATCAATCAGATCGATTGCCTTGTCGGGCAAATATCGAGTTGTGATGTAACGGTCAGAGAGTTGAGCGGCCGAGACGAGAGCAGAATCAGTAATCTTCACACCATGGTAATTTTCATAGCGCTCTTTTAGACCACGAAGGATAGAGACTGTAGCCGGTACCGAGGGTTCACCGACGTCTACCTTTTGGAAACGACGTTCGAACGCCGGATCTTTTTCGATCTCTCGGTATTCAGTCAATGTCGTCGCACCAATACAGCGTAATTCACCACGAGCAAGCATCGGTTTCAGCAGGTTAGCGGCGTCCATGGAGCCTTCGCCTTTGCCGGCTCCCAAGACCGTATGGATTTCATCAATAAACAAGATGATGCCTTCTTCCGAATCCTTTACTTCTTTCAAAACCGCCTTCAGACGTTCTTCAAATTCACCACGGTACTTTGCACCCGCGATCAGCGCACCCATGTCGAGCGAGAAGAGCTTGCACTGCAACGACTGGGGCACATCTCGCTCGATGATTCGACGCGCCAAGCCTTCGACGATCGCCGTCTTGCCCACACCGGGTTCACCGATCAGGACCGGGTTGTTCTTTGTCCTCCTGGCCAACACCCGAATCACTCGACGGATCTCATCATCACGACCTATCACAGGATCCAGCTTTCCATGCTGTGCCATCTGGGTGAGATCGATCGCATACTTTGACAGCGCCTCATACACTTCTTCCGCATTCTTGGAGTCCACCCGACGGTTGCCACGCACTTGAGACACGGCGGCTTCCAGTGCCTTCTTGGTCACCCCAGCCTCTTGCATCGGTTTGAACGAACTGTCCTCGTCGGCCAAGGCCAAGATGAGATGGTCGATCGAGATGAACGTATCCTTTTGATCCTTCATGTGTTTCTCCGCATGACGTAACAGCTTGCCTGTCTGAGGACTCAGGCTGATGTCCGTCGGCGCTGGATCTTGAGAGGGCAAATGAACCAGCAGCTTCTTGTATCCTCTTTCAACCGCAGTCGATTCTACACCCGTCTTTTCCAGAATCGACTTGAATAACGGAGTCCCCTCGGTTTCATCAAACAGCGCACACGCAACATGGGCTGGCATGATTTGTGAATTGCCGAATTCTCGAGCTAGACTTTGTGCTTTGCCAAGTGTCTTTTCCACTTTATCAGTAAAGTTCATTCCACTCATTGTGTTGTAAATAAATCAGTAATAAATGACAGTGAAAAAAATAAAAATAAAAAAAAAAACAATGACTTTCTTTTATAGCTGTCTGTTTTCAACAGGTAAATTAATGCCTGAGTTTCAATTCGGTTCTGGAATTCAGTGGAAAAAACTCGAAGATACTATAGTTGGGAGGGGTATGGAGCATGAACAGATCTCGTATGCTTACTAAATTTAGATGTTTTTTTTATGGAATGAAATTGAACTTTAGAAATTTCCATTCGACAGATTCAGACAAACACGTTACTTTTCAGATGGGTTCATAATCACATCATAAGTGATTTTTTTCGCATTTTGATCTATCCTCTAGTAGGAAAAAAAAAAAAAAATGAGCTTTTTTTTTTTGAGTGTCTAACAAAGTACATTTGCTTTGCTTAGCAATAAAAGCTTTGTCGTTTGAACTGAGTTTGGAGTTTTATACAATAGGAAGGGAGTGAACGATCGGTGGCAGAAGTTCCGAAATCATGCAGGATTTTGAAAATCGATTGGTGTTTGAGGGTCGATAACTGGTGAGGAAATGGGTAGAATCATAAACAGACTTTGATCATTCAACTCTCTTTTTTTCCATGGCAACACAGTGAGATGTTGACAATGTGTCGTATCCCAACATACTTTACTCATGATTCATATTCAATTTATAAGAAATCAGAGTAGGGAATGCTTTACAAAGGTTTATTACAGTCTTTTCTCTATTGTTCGCTCATAACTAATTCCACTCCTTTAACTCAATACAAGTTGTTTTAATATAGCTCCCGATGCAATGAGATATAAATGAAAAATAGATCTACTTAAATAATTATAAACAGTCCACTTGCATAACTAGGAACAGGTCTTCATACTAAAATTTATTCACACTAGATCTACAGCCATAATTAATTAAAGCATATTGAAAAGGATTTAATTGAATCTTTATGAAAAGGATATAAACACCAGATACAGTAACATTGAATAAAGAAATAACTTTTTTTAAGTCTCGTTGAATTTTATAGTCTTTTTTTATTCTTACGAGATAACACACAATGTAATATGTGAGAAGGTATGTTTTACGATAGACGAAGGAACGTCACCTGCCAGAATGGATGACGAACGATGAACGCGCCTAGATCGAATACAGGAACCAAAGGACAACTGAAATAATCTGTCACTATCAACACCAGAATCGTATTTGAACAACAGAAGGAATTAAAAAGTGAAGAGATAGCATGAAAAGAAAGAAAAATGCAACACTAAAAGTACCAGAACTCTCTCTCTCTCTCTTATTTTTCTAGTGAACAAGTTCGATCTCGAGTAATTTTGTTTTACATGTCAGTCATGAAATATGGTCTAATCGAACAAGGCTATGTGGAAAAGCTCTCTGAGACGGTTGTGAGACAAAATTTGATTTTTAGCATGAATTTGTTTTTTTTTTTTTTTTAAAAAAAAAAGCATACTGTTCTTCATAGACTTGTACTCTATTTGAATGCCTTTTTTTGACCTTTTCTAATTGCTGAAGCCTTGAGATTTCTTAAGAAAATGTATTGTCCATTAGACTAGGAGTGATGATAGCAAAGCGTCATGAAAAGTAGAGAGTAAATTGTATCCTTCTCCACAATTTGTCTTTCAATTCAATCAATCCAGGCTAGACTAGAACGAGCCAAGTCAAAATACCTTACGAGCAAACGCATACAGCTTCAACGCATCTGTCAAACCCACCGCACTGTCCAAGCCAAGCGATCCTTGCGTATCCTGCTACAGTCATTCACAAGCTTAAAGCATAAAAATGGTCTCAACTCAATCGATGTATACAAAGTGTTTCTTTTTATATAAACCGATTTGACTATACATAATCACATTAGGCTCAATCCACCTTGACCGGTTGTTTTCATGCTTTCCTATTCGAGCATTTTTTTTTTTTTTAAAATAAAAATTCTTTTTCTTTTAAAGCAACGCTTTTTGGAAACGCATAATGAAATTCGGCTTAAACCTTCAAAAGAAAAAACCTCTTGCGACACCCAGACTGGAAAGATCAAGTGCTTTTGGACATCCAAGTGACGATGATGACGAAACTGAAAGAGATCAAGGAAAAAGCAGCCATCAACGAGCAAGAGCACAGGTCAACCGACAGCTCTCGTCGTACAGCACGACCCATAAAAAGTTGCAAGAGGAACATTCAAAAGCCATAGAGCAGGATCCCACCATCTTTGATTATGATGCGGTCTATGACGATCTAAAAGAAGCCGAAAGGAAAAAGAAAGAGGCCACCAAGGGTCCAGCAGAGAAAAAGCCAAAATACATCAAAGGATTGCTGGAGATGGCAGAGATCAGAAAGAGGGATCGATTGTTGGCCGAAGAGAAAAAGGTGGCAAGAGAAAGAGAGGAAGAAGGTGAAGCATTTGCAGATAAAGAAGTGTTTATTACAGAAACGTAAATATAGATAAAAAAAAGGGGGTCAAGTTGCTTACATGCTCATTAGATTCAAAAAGCAAAAGGAAGAATTAGAACGAATTGAAAGAGAAGAAAAAGAAAGAGAAGAAAAGGCAGCAAAGAATAAGACGATGGACACATTTTATAAACAAGTACTGGAACGGAAAGAAGCAGAGCATCAAGCCATGTTGAAAGCCTTTGCGGAAAAGGGCGAAAAGAAAGACAGGGCGACGCAGGCGGACACGGCAGAGAGCACCGATGTCCTGTTGGCCAAGGAAGCCGAAAAGGAAGGAAGGGAGGTGATGCTGAACGACAACAACGAAATTGTCGACAAGCGTCAGTTACTAGGAGCCGGTCTGAACGTGAAGCCAAAGTTTGGCACGTTTGGATCCCTGGCGGCCTCCGACGAACGGATCAAGGAGCGCATGTCGGAATACGAAGCCTATAAACGAAAGAAGGTGGAAGAATATGAGGCCAAGAGGAAGCAAGGAAGAAGCGGTGATGAACGTGAACGGTTGAGTAAAGAGGTGGAGAAACAAATGATGGAAGTCAAGCAAAGAGAGCAAGAAGAAGAAGAAAGAAAGAAGAAGGCATTAGAAGAAAAACTGACGGTGAAACGAACGACGGAGGATGCGGCCATGAGCGCAAGAGAACGTTATTTGGCAAGAAAAAAACAAAAATTAGAAGAGGAAAAAAAGAAATGAGAGTGATGATAATAAAAAAAAATTTTATGATTCTGCTTCTTTAAGAACAGCATGGTAATTGGCAGTATTACGTTTTAAGATATCCATCACAGGTCCTAATAATCTTGTAAAAGCCAACTTGCTTAAAGTGACACATTTCAGAGGACCTTCGGCTACTACGGTCGCTGCTCTTGGTTTATCATTCAGTAGAGCAAGTTCTAAAAAAGAGCAGACGAGTGAATCGTCTTGAATAAAAAAAAAACAGCCACATGAGCTTACCTCCAAAATAATCGCCCTTTTTGAGTTCATTGACCTTTTGCTGTGAGCCATCAGACGCTGATTTATAAAACACGGCCTTTCCTTCTTCGATCAGGTAAAAGCTATCACCCGGCTCACCTTGCTTCAACACGACCTGACCGTCCACGAACCGGACGGGTTCCAGCGCATCCGCAATCTTGTGAATCTCGGCCGTCTCCAGAGACTTGAACAGGGGCACGTCTCTCAAGAACGCCTCGTGCATCTTTCGCTTCAGCAGATTACTCTCCATGATCACCGACCGGAACGAGATCCGATCGAGCGCCCAGAGGACGGTGTCCGTGGTGGCCACGATCGTCGCCGCCCGGGGCGCATTGTACAGCAGCGCGAGCTCGCCAAAGCTGCCGCCACGTTCATAGCCAGTCACCTTTTGGCCGTCGACAAAGCAGTCGAGGGTGCCCGAGGACACGATGTAGAAATAATCCCCCGCGGCGCCTTGGTCGATCACGTGTGCGCCGGCCGGAAAGCGCTTGGCTTCCATGATCTGAACCACCTCCTGACGCTGCTCTTCCTCGATCGTCTTGAACAAAAAGTGCGAGGTCAGCGACCGGTGGATCACGTCCTGCTCCTCTTTGGACTTGGGCACCTTTCTGTAGGCCGATCGAAGCGTCTGGGGCTGCATCGATTCCGCACTGACCGAGACCCGTCTGTGCTGTATGTGGTTCTTGAACTCTGGCAGCTCCTGCAGTTCACCCTCTTCTTCCTCTTCCTCCTCTGCCAAAGCGATAGGCTCGGTCGGACCGGTCGTTCCAAACCCCTGTAATCGGCCCGTGTCGCTTGGGTGAACGCCCATGTATTCATCTACAGACAACCATTTGTTCACTGTTTAGTTTTTTTTTCTTCTTCTTTTTTTACCTTGGTCTACTTGTCTTGTCAATGTTTTTTCTTTGGAAAGACGTGAATGAAAAAAATCAAAGCAGAATTGAACTACATCTTTGGGTTGGGATGCGCTGATTTGCTCTGTTAGTTGCCCTATCAATTCATTGTATTCTTTTGAAAAAGTACTAGGCCTAGTAAGAAGCTCATTCTGAGACATTTTTAGGGTTAAAAAAGAAGGAAGAAGAAAAAAAAAAGAGAAACCAAGGCTTTATTGATTTTATATCTGAATTCAAAACATCCTATTTGATCAACGCTTTTTGAAACACTACAAATCAAAAAGCGAGCATGAAATGCTCATATTTTCTGTCGACCGAGTGGAGTTACTCTTGCACCTTTGATCAGCCCCATCTTTCTTGTTTTCATAGCGTGTTATCAACATCAACAAGACACCCGATTTTGATTTTTGTGATGGCTCTGACACATTCAACGCGCTCACAGATCCTCTTTTTCATCGATTGCGTTGAACAGATACAAATTCAAAAAGACCTTTGGCTCATGCCAATCCAACCGCTCTTTCCGTGTCCACTCGTGCACATAGGATATCCTCTGATGAGATTCAAAATTTAGAATATTCATCCATCCTCCCTTTGACATTTTATCCAAAAAAAAATGGAAACCCAAACGGTTCTTCTTTTTTTTTAGGACGCGTCACATCCACCAGGCAATATGAGACACTGAAGACGACGACCCCCCCAGGCACTCTGTTTTCTATTGTGTGTTGTCTTCATGTTGGCTCTGACTGGATGGATGCCCAAAAAAAGAGAGAGCCCAGATGACTCTCACTTCCCTCAAAAGAGACCCTCGAGGTCAAAGTAAGCAAAAGCCAAATGTTCGTACACCCCCTTTGATGAGCCATGGTCAAAGGAGGGACAAGAGGCCATCGTTCTCGGATCAGCATAGAGTTGTGTTCAGTGGGGTTCCAAGACGTGATTCGACACGCCTGTCAAGTACTCATTTTGGGATTCATGCCAGCAGTGGACAGCCCAAGGTGTTTGGTTTTTTTTAGGATTCATGCTCAGTCAGCGTAGTTGATGGATCGAATGAGTGATACATCGATGTATCCTAGCGTTTGCTTTCCTCTAGGGATGGATGACATGAATTGCGGGTGTGACTTGTGGAAGGTTGGGTGTATGCTGTGTGTGTGCGTCGTAAGGGACGGTTTATCTTTTAGCCATGACGTTAAAATGGAAAGACAAAAGTATCTGATTTCACTAGCGTATTTTAAAAAGAGAAAAAAAGTGGGGTTTTTTTTTTTTTTCTTTTGCAGAATCTTTCATTTTTACTGCTTTTTCTATAAAAAGAAATACAAGTTACTATGGTTTATTCCTTTTTTAAAAAAAAAAGGGGGATACGAACGAAAAGAAATTTTCTGAATCCCCCTCTCAACCGATATTAAAACATACGTTTTGTTCATCAAAATAAAGTGGCATGTCCTTTAAAAAAAGAGGTTCAATTTTGTAAAAATTACAATGAAAGTATTCAAATGTCTTTGGCTGCATCCATAAACCAATTGACTTTTCTTTCTCGTTTGGTATTCACTGAAACCTAGTAGGAGATTGCTTTCTGTCAACATGTTGAGCAAAGAGTATCCAAAAAAGAAGAATGACAAGTCTCAATTGTAGACAACATGGGATATGTGAAGCAAATGAATAGTCCTTTTATAAAGCGATTGCCTGTATTGTATTTAGGTTTAAAGAGGACAAAGAAAAGAGAGGGGAAGAAAAGTTTGTCAATCTTTAAACATGTAAAGCTGTCTTTTCTGAAAAGTGATTCTTGAATCCGTTTCCATGAACAGTCATTCTGATTCAATCATCTCATGTACATTTGTTATTCAAACAAATGCACCCTTTTCTTCTTATTTCTCACTGATAAAACCATGCATCCTTGTTTATAAAAAAGTGCTTGATTTGCTTTAGTGGACACGATAGAGAGTCAATGATTTGTTATTGTCATGAAACAATAAAAAGACCCCCCAGGTTAAATCCATTGAAGGAGTCAAGGGTCATGCTTGCAGTGAAAATCTTGTAGTGACTAGGGAATGATTTGGCAAGTTGATTGTATTTCTTTATGCAATCAACCCTGAATCGTATAGGATTGAATGCTCCCCCTTTTTTTTTCATGTTATTACCAAATAAAATATGAGATGAGAGTACATGTGGGTATCACCCCCCCCTCTTCCCCTTTACCCTTTTTTCACTACTTTGGGTTGACGTTGGCGGGCTTTTTATTAAGCCAATGACAGAATGGATTGAACGCGCGTGTATAAAGAGATTCGTGAGATGGAATAGAAACACTCTCTCCTTCAAATATCTTGGGCTGCTGGGTGAGCTACTGGAAAAACAACAACAATTTTTCTTTATTGAGACATAGAAAGGATGAGTTTACAATTGTCATTTAGCCACTAGGAAAAAGAATGCTCGAGTTGACTTTTGAATCAAAAGAGTGTTTTAAGGAGGGAACAGTAAACATCTTACTCTCCTTAGATCCTGTAGCATACACTTTATAGACTCTTGATACATTTTAAATGTAACGATAGATGCATACATGTTAATAATTCTATTCTTTTCATCATTAAGGACAGTAACATCCATCTCTTACTGCAAACCTTTATCCTTTCATAAATACTAAACATGAAAATAACGATGGCCATGTTCTGATGGTGGATGAGAGCAAGAGAATGATGAAACAGCCAAGCCTCATTTCATCATTTGCCTCATGCTGACATCCCTATATTTTGTTACAAACAATCTTATTTTGATATTCAGAAACGAGTTCTTGTAAACTTTTTGCCTTGGAATGAATTGCGCTAATTATAGTGATCATAAAAGAGTTATTTATGTGTTGTAACCACCCTTTTAATATGTGTGACATGAGCCACTGGGTTCGTTACTCGTGTCACACAAACTAGCCAAGATGCCACAACAGAATCCACTGCGGAAAGAGTCACTGGTTGAAGAAAACTTGGCGTTTTTGAACATAAGAGTGTGAATGGTCCTGCTGTGTAAGATGATAAACAAGTCTATTTATAGTACATTTGTTTACACAAAAAGCTTTCCACTCGCTTGCACATCACAAACAAGAAAAACAAACCAGCTCAGCTTCTCAAGTAAGATTGCATTCTACTTTTCTAGTCGATGTGCATACAAAGTAGATATTCCATACGATATGACCTGTATCTTATTCAAGACAAAACCTAGTCTTTCATTGTCATCAGGAGATCATGGCACTCGATTAAAGTTGATCGGGTCAGCAAAAAAAAAAAAAAAAAAAAAAAAATATAAAAAGCCCTTCTTTTTCTCTTTTTTTTTTTTTCTTCTCTTTTATATCTTTCTAAATCATGAATACTGAACGTGCAGCTACACCACCCTTGGATGAATATACCATAGCTCATGAATTCAACAACTACACAAAGAAATCAAGACATGGACACGGCAAAGATGTTGTGGATGAAAATGATGTTCGACAAGTGGCTGGGTGTGTACCGATTGATGTACAAAATCAACGTGTGTTGCTGATTTCCAGTCGAAAAAACAAAGATGCTTGGGTTTTGGTAATGTGTAAAAAAAGAGAAAGAGAAGACAGTGACTGACGATAGGATAGCCAAAGGGAGGTTGGGAGCAAGACGAAACTCAGCAACATGCCGCTCAAAGAGAAACTTGGGAAGAAGCCGGTATCAAGGGCACCATTGTCAGACAACTCGGCGTGTTTGAAGAACGAACAAACAAAAAGAGACGTCTAAAGGCCCATCACTGGATATTTGAGATGCACATTGAAGAAGTCGTCAAAAAGTTTCCAGAGAGAAAGAAGAGAGAGAGAAGATGGGTAAGTGGTTTGAGAAGGAACGCTTCGATCATTAACCAATTCCATAGTTTACACTGCAGGAAGCACTGATCGCTACCAAAACACATCGCTATCTTCAAGAAGCCTTGCTACAATCCAGTCTAAATCCTGCCGTCGCTGCCCAGCAAGCAGAAAAATCCATCGTCAAAGAAACACCTCCTTCACCTCGCGAATCTATCAGTGACGCAGTGGACGAAAAGAAATTACACGAGAAACTTGCTGAATTTGAAAAAAATCCATCTTTTCTTTTACCTCTTCTTTCTTAATATCCCCTCCTTCCACTGCCTTCTTTTTTGTACATAGCACAACAAATAAACAAATGACACCAAGTTTGAATCATCTCAGTTATTTAGTGGCCTTGTGTTACATGCTGGGCACCGTCATGAATTCACTGCATTCGAATGACCTTGTCATTTTGATTCATACCAAGCCTATTGGAGCCACAAGGGCAAATCAGTTTGCTTTTGAAAATGGGGAACCGTGAAGGGACCCTGATGTGTCTGTTTACCATGTTTTGAATGTGTTTGTGTACAATTTGAAAATAGAAGTCATTTCTATTTTTACTCTTCAACTTTTGAAGGTTGCAGAAAATTAATTGACTTGTCCGATCACGTCATGCTTTTGAAAACACACACACCGCCAAGTCTCTCTTTCCTCCCTTCCTTGCTTTTTTCTCCATCCCAAGCCGTTCTCTACTCCCGTCCTTTGTTTTCACCAGGGCAGATGTTTTCTAAATCCATGAGATTTAAAACTCCTAAATCAGTTTATTTCTAACGTTTCATGAAAACTCCGTCTTGCTCACTCGTCAGACAGACGGTCGGCCAGAAAGGAGTTTGTTGCAGACAAGCGAGGGATCCGCTGATTCATTTCTTGCTGCAGTCGAACAATGCTGGATCAAACAAAGGCCGTGGATGCAGTGATCATGGCATGCTGCGCTTACTGATTGAGGTTAGCTTGTGTGATTGAAAATAGCTTTAAAAGTATTCAAAAAACATGTAGACTCTTACTTAAAAATGATGAATAAAAAAAAAAAAAAAAAAAGCATAGAGTCACTGACACATACTGTGATTCAAATGGATCACACAACACCAGTGATGACATTATGCATTCTTTTTTTTTTATCCAAAGTTTGTAATACGATTGAACTTTTATTTACAAAAGCGGATGGTAGGACAATAACAAAAATAGGTACAAGAGCCAAGTATTTCTTGAACTCTTTGGATGCTGCTGACAAGGATAAGTTGCAGGCTATAATGTAAACAGTGTTTTCTGTTTTTGACTCCCCCTCTACTGCTGAAAAAAAAAGGGTTTATTCAAAACAAAGGTTCTAAATCGACTTTTTTTTTTTTCTTCATTCTGTTGAGCAATTTGGATTCAAGGTAAAGCAGAACGCTCAAGACAATGTTTTGATGACAGCAACATGGGGATCTTTATGAAACTTGATGTGGATTAAAAAATGACACTGCTGGTAGCTATCTTTCAGTGAAAATGATCATGTTTGTGACCAGATTGAGACCTTTGTAAAGTGTTTGGTGAATCAATCTATTATTGTACGAAAAAGCAGATCAAGTGTTAAAGTGGTTGATATCTAACGAAGGCTGTTCAAGCATATACTGTGGAAAGGGCTATTTTAGATGCTATCCTTCATGTTGTCAGCTTTGATTCTTTTAAAACGAGATTCCAATCGAAAAGTGTTCTTTTTTCAGTGATTACTACGAACAAAAGACAGTGGTGCTTAAATATACTCTTTTTTCCCATCAATAACTATATTGAATCATATCATTAAAGTCGTATTAGGGCAAATGGCACAATAGTAAAACAAAACGTACAGCAGACACTCTAAATTTCAAGCCAGAAACGATCGTTGTGGCAGTGGATGAATTTAAGCCAAAAAAAAAAAAAAGTATTCTTGACGAAAGTCCCCCGCCCATCAAACTTTGTCAAGGTGAGGTAGCAAATGAAGCACATGCTGAAGTAGTCAATCAATATTAAAGTCCCCCTCCTGATTGTGTGTAAAATCCTCGTCGACGGTCAATTGACAGTGTCAACATCGACACATGCATTTTTTTAAAACTAAAAGGTATATTGAGCATACAAAATGGATCTTACGCCCACCAAAAACTTCTAGAAGAGGAGAGGTGGATCGATGAGGGGGTTTATGGTGTACAACTTGTTTCGAGACATCCACTGTCTTTCAATACACAAATTATATAAAGGTAATCATGTATCAAGTTAATCCAATTTTTTTTTATCAGCGTTATTTCTGTCAGCAGAACAGAAAAAAAATAGAGGGAATATGAGCTTGTAAAGGAAAAGCGCAGATCTGAACACAGGATACCAGCCATATGAAGGCATGAAGGAACATGCGTGTACTATCAAGAAAATGTGGACAAAAATAAAGAGAGGAAATTTTAAAAGATAATCGTTAGTGATCCAACAAAGAAACTCTTTCTTTTATTATTATTCCATAAGCATCAAATTAAATCCTTAAAGATCATTTGAAGGAACCTTTGATTCCTACCATTTCAATTTGGTAAATAAAAATGAATCAAGTGTACTTTTGAAGGTATGATGTACATGTGTTGGGATATAAAAGTATTCATCACTCTAAACCCATTGATCAGCCCTAACTATCTTGATGCCACATATTCACAGAAAGGAAGCTCATCTGTAAAGTGCAATAGGAATCGATGGCTTTCAAATCATGTATACAATAGCCAATAAGTACTAGCTTCCTCACCGCCTTTTCTTTGCTAACCGTTTCCTCTCTGTTTGAATTCGTGACTACCAAAAAAGTTTCTATGACACGCTATCCAAATCATCACGTAAAAGGTTCATGAAACAACACTAGTTTGTATAGGCCATAGTTTGTTTGCTGTTGCTCCATGTGATCCTATTCATCTATACAAGTCTGCGAAGTGAGCACTCTACTGCTATCATTGTATTATAGCTCAACCATAGAGTACAAATTGGATGCGTTCATCCTGACGTGTTACAGGTAGAAAATCACAAAACGTCATCCTAGTCTAGTCCTTGTTCCAAGTATCCAAGTTGGCTAATAGACATCGTACCACTTTTAATCTTGAATACTTTTTCTTCCATCTCCTAGGATTCAAATGACTTTTATTTTCTACTATTGAATTCAGACCATTCTTTCGGATAAACATCACATTCTCAACATACACAATTGAATGTGTCTAGAAGATGTCAGCAACACCTCTCAATCCTATTCACCCGATCGATCCACCTCCCATCCACATCGGCCAAAGAGAGCAGTCTTGAGCAAAATAAGGGCATGACACAAGGTGTATGTTGTTTTCTACTGTACGATAAAATAGAGGGATAGGGTCATTTGCAGACGAGTTCTATTGGCATCCAAGTCATCTAAAGGCAAAGTTTTGCTTGGTCGCTTTTAAGTTTCCTCGCCCCTAGAAAGTTTTGGGCATCGTCTGTTGCAAGGTCTTTGGGAATAGACCTATCCTGTCAGGTTGATTGTAGATCACAGTGTATTGATTAAAGATGTGGTTCATGAATGTCAATGAGCCAAGTGGGGTCATGGACTTGTCTAATGATTGAAATAAAAGCAATTGATTGTTACCAAACGTGTCTTGTCAAGCCTCAAAGTCGCTCAAGCGGCAAACATCCGTTGTATTGATCTGTCACTTGTGGCTTTAGAAAAAAAGTAAGAGTTCAGACGGTGGATAAGGTTTTGTCGGGTTGCTTTAGTGCATCCGAATCAAAACAGGATTCATCCTTCTTTTTCACCTATACCCTTATTTCTTTACTCTCGTTCAAGGTGATTTGTAGATAGAGCGTGATCCGTCTCGTGAGACTTTTATAAAGCGTTCCCTCCTTTTTTTATCTTGCTTCTATCAAACAAAACTTGATTTTGGTTCCTGTGACATAGGATCATTTTCAGAGAGAGAGAGAGACTTGCAAAATGTACATTGAATAAAGACGATTTGTTTCTCTCTAGAAAATGAAAAATACCATGTGGGTTAAAAGAAGTTGAGATTCATTTGGAATAAACTCTTGTTTCACTGTCACATTCTATCTCTTGGGAGAAGATACAACAACGCGTTGTTTAAAGAAAAAAAAAATACTTTGCTTTTTTAAAGTCAAATCTGATTGTCAAACACGATTGCCAAGAGATGCAAGTCTACTGGTAATAATGACGTTTACGAATCGGTAGAGAGGAGTTGATGTTTAGAAGAGCATGTAAACTATGAACAAGTATTCAATAGGAGATGAAAGTAACCATTTGTCTATTTACTACAATTGTCAGGTCAATAGACATCGTGTTCATTTTTATTAAAAAAACGTGTACATCATTCTGAATTTGACCTTGTTTATCATGAACAAGTGTAACAAGAAAAACATCATGAAAGACCAGAAAAAGAAAATGTTTCTTGTCTTTTTATGCTATCGACACGCATGTAGAATCAAGATTCATCCCACATGAAAAGTGATATTTGGTTTATAAAAGTGTAAAGTTTTTTATTTGTAGAAAATAAAGTGAGAAATGATATAGGGTATTCTTTTGATTGAGAATGATGATCTTATTAGTTTACACGCCTTCCATTTGACCTTCCAATTCATCCATTTCAGCCTTTGCAGCTTGGTACTTGGTTTCCAATTCAGCATTCTTTTTATCCCAAATAGCAATTTCTTGCTGAATCTTGACAGCCTTCTTTTCCAATTGTTCAGCACGTAAATCAGCCTCACGGAAACTAGAGCCAAAAGAGATAAGCAACAGCACACACACACACACACTTTATCCTTCAACTTACTCTGTTGTCGCCTGTTTCAAGTTGGCTTCGGCAGCCTCAAGGGATTCTTCCAAATCCTTAGCACGAGATTGTAAGGTACTCAACTCGTTGTCCTTTTGTTCGGCATCAGCTTCTAATTGCTCAGCCTTGGCTTGCAATTCTTCAGAACGCTTCGTAGCAGTATCAACTTCGGCACGAAGAGTAGCGAGTTTCTATCGTTCACTCGTCTTTTAGCCTTTTGCATATACCCTTCACTTTGAATACTTTACCTCCTTGAATTTTTCCATGATGATTTAGTTTTTTATAAAGTGATGAAAAAGAAAAAAAAAAAAAAAAGTCAATTTCGAGGAAAAAGGGGAAAATATTTATATGTTTATATCGGATTTAGAAATAAAAATGTGATGATTGCCTTTTACGTGTATTTTACACACACACACATATACACATCTCCCTGTATATGTATTTTAAATATTATGTACATTAAACAAGGAAACGGGATTCCTGCTCCATTAAAATTTTAGCTGATCTTTTAGAGTCAAAAAATAACGCATCGACTTCTTTCACATCTTCCAATGTTATACTTGAATGACCATTGATTTCAGAGAGAACGTGAGCGGGCGTCAATAGTTGAACAGCGTATCTACCGGAGGGGGAAAATTGAGCACGAATCCGATATACAAAAGTAGGCAAGCTTACCTTAGTGAACTGTTGATACCCGCATCAGCAATATATTCTACTGCTGCTTCATCTATTGTCAACTTTTCTGTTTTGGCTCGAATGCTAATGATCACCTTGATTTCATCCATCGAGTAAGGCAAGGTACGGATGATCAACAAACGATCCAAAAGGTCGACAGGGATACCGTGAGGAGACACAATATCTTCTGTACCTCGAATAGTACAGTGGCCTCGATTGGTAGCAAAGATCACAATAGGAGAAAGGGGTGATTCCAAGGCGCGATTAAGGTAGGTGAAGCACTCGATATCCAACATGTGTACTTCATCAATAAAGAGTACGCCGGGCACTAGTTCTGCAATACCCTGTTCAATGTATCGGTTGACGACCTTGTTGATCTCTTGTCGTAACTTGTCTGTGATTTCTGTCTTTTTTGGTTTCAACAATTGACCCATCATCGACATAATGTCCTGTCCTCCCTCAGGTTTGGCGTTGGCTACGTCCAGATCGTGAAGGGTGACATCTTGAATGACTTCCTTCTTTTTGTGAACATCGCCCTTGGGTAAAGGGACATACTCTTCTGCTTCCAAATCAAATTCTGTAGCATAAGCATCGGATCGACCCACGCGCTATGACAAATAAGTATATCAAACAAAAAAGGTTGACAATCAATCCCTCTACCTTGCAAGCACCTGTATTGGCTTCAATATAAATCACATCACCCACAGTCACTCTTTCCTTTTGAATGGATTCATAAATACTTGGATCCAGCTTGAGTTGCTTGACACCCTTGATGGTCTTTAATCCAATGATCACATGTGAGATCGTTTTGCCATATCCGCCCAAGGGATTCTCTGTCTCTTCAGGTGTCAACTCGGTCACTTCCCCCTCATACACTTCCTTGGTTTCCTTGATACGTAATCCAATCGCTCTTCTGAAATTCTCCATCAAGACTTCTGTCTTTTTGATTTCACTTGAATACACTTCGGAACCAACAATAGGACGAAAGGGTACCTTGGGTCCAAGCTCCTGTGCGATAGCCAGGGCAATAGCCGTTTTACCTGTGCCTGGAGCACCTGCAAATAATAACGCACGACCTGCCATACTTTTACTTTTGATCATCTCTACCACAATGCCGCTTGCCTAATGTTCGTATGATGTCAGATTAACCTTTTTTTTTTTTTTTTTTTTTTTTTTCGCTAGTACTTCACGCGCATTTTCTTGACCCACAAAACCTGATTGAATAGGTTCTGCTGTACCGTCATCACAAAGACCCAGTCCCTTAATATGCGAGTGGGTTGCGACACGTTTTTCATGAGGTGTAGATTTAGTTTGTTCAATCTTCATTTTTTCATTTGAGGTAGACATGACGTGTGTTTTGAAGGTACGAGAAAACGGCTGAAAATTTTTTGGTTAAAGCAAAAAAAACAGGGTGACTTGATTTCTATAATTGGATAAAAGCGAGAGCATTTTGTGCATTTACCATCACCGTGATATCATTATTTATGCATCCATTTCACTTATATAAATGAAAGGGTCAAGCATTGACATTTTTTTCTCTTCATTCTGAATCATGGAAACTTACAACAGACCTATTACTCCTCCTGATAACGACCGTCTTAAGGATTCTACACTGCCTGAAGTTCAACCACTTCAAAAGAAACAAGAACAAGTCCTTCCTCTGACAGACTCGGTTCCTACACATGTCAATACCTCAAACCCTTTTGCTACTGAAAATAGCGCTCTTCATGGAAGCTCTCAACCTCCTCCTACTGCTTATGACAGCCGTCGTCGAAGCTCCCAGCCTCCTCCTGGTTACACGCAAGGTGCTGCCTTTCCCTTTGAAAAATCTAGCGTAGGCTTTTCTCCTACGAGCGCTACCACAGCCCGAGGTAGTGAGGAATTAAGCCAGCCTCAAACACTCTCTGCTTCATTACAAGAACCTCTTATCTCATCAAAGCAAGAAATTCCTTCTGCTCCACCAAGACAAGAAGCCACTCGTTCAAGCGTGGATGCATCGCATGTTCAAGATCATATTGGCACCCGAGAGAACCCCAAGGTGGTCCATCAAGACACTTCCTCTCGATATGGTAGCTCTCAACGTAACGATACCACGCATCGTATTGAGACTGAAACACTAAATATCCTGCAGTGGAAGAACCCCATGCGTTCGGGTGCAGTGTTGGCCATGATCGTGGGCTCCATCCTCTTGACTCGATGGTACTCTTTGCTTCAAATGGGAGCCATGGCACTTTCTTTATCGATTGGTATCAACCTTATCTATGTTCATTTCATGCTTCAAGGTCAAAAAGTATTAAGCCAAGACCATGTCAATCATCCTTACAGGTAAAACCGGGTTTTGATTTTTTTTTAAAAAAAAAAAAATGCTAACATTGATATCACAGAGACGTCATTAATAACGAAAAGTCCACTGCCATCGATCGTCAAAGCGTTCGTCATTTTACAAACATGTTTATTGAAGTCGCAGAGACCGTGATCCGTGGTTTGACTCGTATTGTGTTTATTGATGATACCAAGACTTCGCTCAAATGGTTGGCCATGTCCTTCTTTGTCTGGAAGGTTTCTGCTCATATGTCTGCTGTCAACCTGATCTTGATGGTCACCCTCTCTGCCTTCACTTTCCCTCGTCTGTACATTTCTAATAAGGACTTGGTGGATGCTCATCTTCAAAAAGGACAACACTTGGTACAGCATGGTATCAATCGTGCTCAAGAGGCAGCTAGAGATGGCATTCAAGATACTTATGCCAAAGCAAGATCCATGGCTGCCAAGTCGGGTACAACGGGTACAGATGCAAAGAACACGATGAATAAGTCTTCTATTACTGTGAAGCAAGATTAATTTAGGCATTTTTTGTAAATAAAAAAAAAATATGTATCTTACAAAACATTCAAGTCCATCCTCGTCCTCTTGAGCTTCTCTCTTTCCATTTGATTTTTTATTCAGACAATGAATGATACCATGTTCATCAAAAGCATTGCGAAAAGTGTATCGGAGCTTTTTAAAGCATTCGGTCAAACCAATAGACAAGTCTATTTTTGCAAAGAATAAGCTGAAATTAAATTAGTGGGAAACAGCGTACATCGAAAATAAGGCAAAGCTATCTTTGAGGTACAAGGAGAAAAAGAAGTTGATATGATTTGGTTCAAGTAAGTCTGTAGCTTGAAAAATAATAAACCACACCTCCCCCAATTTTGGGATTCTTTAAATCCGCAAAATAATAATTTGAATTTCTCAAAGTTTTTTTTTTATAATTATTATAAATCTAGATTGGTGTACGGGCTATAATACATTGAGTTGGGAAAAAAAGAGAAGAATCAAAGCGTATAATTCTGTTAGTATTCAAATGATGATAAGAAGCTTTCATGATCCAATCATTCCTTTTCTTTTAAATCCCAAAAATGAAAAATAAACATGCATCCGTGTTTATTGGCACTGAGATACAATAAGCTTTGATGAATTCAGCATAAAATTAATATGATTTCATAAGCAAAGGTTTGTGCTTACTTGCTGATTTATTCTCAAAAAAAAAGGACCGGGAAATTTCTATCCTTGGATCAAAAAGAAATGAAAAAAAAAGGATTATGTCTATTACAAAAAGGTCACTTTCTTTTTCTTTTTTTTTTTCCCTTTTTCATTTTACATACGCAACAATGTCTTTTTGCCAAACACCGATTGAAGCAGCTGAACGGTTTGAATTCCGGCAAACGGTCGGAAGAGGAAGTAGTGGTAAAGTCAAACTTGCTTCGGATCATCTTACGAAAGAGCTAGTAAAATAACTAAAACATCCTACATTTTCTTCTTTGCTGAAACACCACACATAGGTAGCCATCAAGATTGTAAAACGACATTTAGTGAACACAAAAGACCAAACGGTAGATGGAAAAGGGTACAGCACAGAACAAGAATTTATAAAGGAAAAGATCAAGCAAGAAATCCGAGAGGCACGTACGATACGCGAGGCGCACATCATGAAGCTTCTTCATCATCCACACATCGTTCAGCTCAAGGATCTTTACGTGACACCTCATTTTTTCTACATCACAATGGAATACGTCGAAGGCGGTCAACTTTTGCACCACATCGTGAGTCGTGGTAAGCTTTCGGAATCAGAAGCTCGGCGGTTTTCTCGACAGATCATCAGTGCTCTAGATTACATGCATCGTAATTCGATTGTCCATCGGGACCTCAAAATTGAAAATATCTTGCTGGACAGAGAGGCACGGAACATCAAGGTGGTCGATTTTGGTCTTTCGAATCTGTACTGTCCCGAACGACGACTAAAGACATTTTGTGGATCTCTTTATTTTGCTGCTCCCGAAGTCATCGTCGGGCAACCTTATCGAGGGCCGGAAATTGACGTCTGGAGTCTTGGGGTCGTCATCTATGTGATGGTCACTGGCTCGGTACCCTTTGATGATCCTTCCTTGACCGGCTTACATGCCAAGATCAAACGAGCCGACGTGCGCTTTCCGGCTTACATGAGTTCAGCCTGTAAAGACTTACTTCAGCGGATCTTTGTCGTAGATCGTAAAAAGCGTGTTATTTTGGCAGATGTCATTCGACATCCTTGGATTCAAGGTCATGTCCAAAATTACTTGCCGCTTCGTATGCCTCTGACTCTACCTCTTGTTCCCGGAATCCTTAAACGGATGACGGCTGGATTTCGGCTAGGAAGTGCTGAAGAGATTGAAGAAAAGATGCAGACAATTATTCAGTCCCCTATTTACCGGTTCGCAGCAGAACATGTCGCTCGGTTGCAGTTGGCCAAATTACGTGGATTGGAAGAGACAGCGACGATGGTTAAAAAGTGGGGCACCTATGATGACCCTCAGACGATACCCTCAGCTTATCATCCACTTTGCTCAATTTATTATCTTACAAAAGAAAGATGTCAAGAAATGAAACGATCTGATATAAAAAAGAATAAGGAAATGGAAAAAGAAGTAGAACAAATAGAAAGAGTGGTGGAAAAGATGGATAGCAGAGAAGAGGAAGATGACGAGGAAGAAACAGGTTTTAAACACATTGTGGCTTCTATCAGTCAATTGATATCCAAGATATCTTGTCAACCACCACAACATTAATTTAATAAAATACTACTAAATAATGGCACCTTCCAATCGAAATTCAATACCAGTGGCTCGATACACTGTCCCTTCCTGGGGAAAAGTAGCACCTATCAGATATGTGTTTCTAAAGTCGACTTGATGATCAAAATCAAATCCAAATTGAGCTTGATCGAATTGAGCATTTTCTAAATTACTTTCAGCAAAACTTGAACGAGGGTCAATATGATACCCAGAAAAGTCTAGGTTGGAAAGATCTTTGCGTTGGAGGTTAAAGATGACATAGTTTGATTGATGTAGGGGATAGAGATCATGAAGCTCCTTTTGAGTGATGGTGGGTAATTTTTGCCATTTTAACTTGAGTAAGTCTACTGGGCTATTAGCAAGTGATATACACTGCGTTTATTATGATTGTTACCATTGAGTTTATAAAATCTAGCTTCTTGTATTAATTCATCCATTCTATTTACTATATTAGTCAATGTTTTTTTTTTTTTTTTTTTTTTTTTTTTTTTTTTTTTTTTTTTTTTTGTATTACATCTTTGGATCATTCTCTATTCCGGCGGGTATCTAATTTAAAACATAAGTATAGTGTACGAGTAATAGAAGTAAGAGTAAACCTTCAAATCTCTTAGATAGTTCAATACAAGCCTAAAATAAGTTCCATCTCGATCAATAAAGTAAGAGTTATCAGCATCTGGTTGTATTGTCTTTGGTTCTAATCAATATCGATAAGCGTACAAGGCTAACAATCAAATCCCTCTGGGTCTTACCGCCAAACATTGTAGCCAGAATAGAATTTGGGTCCTTTTTTAACGTAAACAAGGAAGTCTGAAATAGTTGTCCACCTACATTTAACTTTATCTTCTCATCTTGACATAAGCGTACCTGTGCCATCTTTGCCTTCTCTGCCTCATACTGTCTTTGTTCAGTCATCAAAAGGTGCTGATGTTGGTGAATATCGTTGGACAGAGTGTCATGGGCATTATTCATGCTCGAAACAAGCTCTGTGTTGGCCAGATCGTGCTTGTCTTCAAGTTCTTTTAATGCTTTTAATTCATTTATTATTTGTTGATGAAGATCTATTGGACGTTTAATATCTTGTTTTATGATCCTAGTTTATTACTTTGCTTTTCTTGTTTATAAGGCAGTATCAATCGATGCCATTCTTCATCGCTGTTTTGCTTATTCGCTAATTGATCAAAAAATTCTAAAGGATCCATGGACGAAAGAAAAAAAAAGAAAAAGAAAAATAAGGGTCATAAGATTATTTATTGGAGTACATGAACACAGCGTGAACATAATTGATCTTGTTCTATCGAATGGTAATTCCAACAGCGAGGACATTTATAGAGTTTGCTCTTCTGTACTTTAATACGGCATTTTTCACCTAATCAATCATATCAATAAACGAACGTTGGTCGTCATCCTTTACCTTCAATCGTGGACTCTCTTTCTTTTATGGCTTCTATGGGTTGATTAATATAAACGTGACTGGTCATGAATACGTCTGATAATTCACTGGGCTGAAGTGATTGTAATGCATGAGCCAGTCGAGTGTTATTGTCTAATACGATTGAAATATCCACTTCTTGTGAAGTACGAATTTGTCTACGATTATTTAAGTACAATGCATCTCATGCTTCTTGGCACTTACTTTTCTTGTCGAATGGATTCAATGATTTGATTGACTTCTGATTTAAGATTCAAAAGCATAGACCACTTTTCATTTAATACTGTATTATTCCACTTGTCATCCTATCAAACAATTGTTAATAAAGAAAAGAAATATGTTCATCAGCTACTTACAGAATAAAGCCATCCTGCCTTAAAGACAGATGATTGTGGTGTTGGTGTCAGCTGTCTATAGTTTTCATAAATCTCTTCTGCCGTATGACACACAAATGGTGAAATAGATGTTGTATACGATTTCAATACTTCATAAAGTACGGTTTGTGCCATTCTTCTTGGTAAAGCGGATTCTGATTCATTGTATAGCCTGTCCTTGATAACATCAAAGTAGAATGAAGAGAGCGTATTGTTTGTAAAATTTTGAACATGTTGCACGGCTATAAAGCATGTTAGTATTCAGTGTATGTAACAATATTAACGTTTACCTTTGTTGAAGGAATAGTCATCCATTGCTACTGTTACATTTTGATTATATTTATATAATTCGTATAACATGTATTGATCAATCTATTCTCATTATGATTAGCTCTTAATATATATGAAATAATGAGGTACCTCTTGCAGATTATTATAATTCACATAATGTTTTAAATCAAAATCATGTAAATTTCCAAGTAAGAATCGTGCTGTTGTTCGAATCTTTCTTAGATGATCTGATGTAGTAGCTGTTATAAAGTAATAAGTCCATGCCTTTTTCTCATACTATAGTAGTTACCAATGATAGAGGGACCAATGGTCATATCTTTTGTATAATCGCAATTAGCTACCCAAAGTCGAAGTACATCACTTCCATAAGCCGGATTCTTTTTCTTGTCTTTTCCTCCTGCAGTAATCAAGATGGGTTCAATTGTATTTCCTAAACTCTTTGACATTTTATCCCCTTTTTCATCTAATGTAAATCCATGTGTAATCAATGTTTTATAAGGTGCTTTCCCAGTTAAAGCAACTACACACAACATGATAAGCTTCTTTTAATGCAAAGTATACACAACAAGTCTTACTAGAAGTTAGTAAGGAGGATTGGAACCATCCTCTGTGCTGGTCACTTCCTTCCAAATAAACATCAGCCACTGGCTTACTCAAATCCCTATTACAATGTCAATAGAAGAATAAAGGAACGATATGACTGTTTACCTCTCAAATAAGCCTTGCAACATAGTCCATGAGGTTCCACTATCAAACCATACATCCATTGTATCATATCCCCTCTTATATATCTTTCCGTCCTGTCGATATTCTGGTGCAACAAACACCAAATCATCCTCTTCTTCCCACCACGCATCTGTTCCCTTTTCTGTCAGCACTTGAATGATATGATTGATTGAAGTTTCTGTCAAGAGAGCATTTCCTTCTTGATCATATAGAGCAGGAATAGGCACACCCCAAGACCTTTGACGTGAGATACACCATTCTTTTCTGGAAAGTGTGAATTGTTCCAGACGACGAATGGCTTATCGGTCATGTTAACATTTGTATAGAGTGTGAATGATAAAAGAGGAACTTACATGATTTGGGAATCATCTGAACATGTTCAAGTTCACTTACTGCCTTTTTTTGTAAATCTTCTACGTTAGCAAACCACTGCGCTGTAGCTCGAAGCATGACGGGTTGCTTTGTTCTCCAATCATAAGGATACTTGTGTATATAATCGGATTTCTTGACAATAGAGGCATCTAGCAATTCGATCACTGTCTCGTTTCCTTCTCTAAAAGCAAATTTTCCTTCAAATTGGGGTCCTGCCTCTGAAGTAAATTTGCCTTCCTCATCCACTATATAGACTACTTAGTCCTCTCTTCTTCTCATACTTGTACTCATTTACCCCAGCTGAATGGCTGAATGTTATTTGCAAGACATACTTCATAATCTTCTAACCCATGTCCTGGTGCAGTATGAACAAGAGCAGTACCTGACTCGGCCGTGACATGCTTCCCAGCCAAGACAGGATATTGTTCTCTTGAGATTGGATGTTGATAACTGGAACCTACGAGTGCACTACCCTTGACAGTATCTAGCACGGTCAAGCATTGATCCAGTTCCTCCTGTAATGCCTCTAAACGATCTTTACCAATAATCCAGTGCTGACCGGTCTGAGATTGGACAAGATGATAGTCTAATTCAGGATGAACACAGATTGCACGATTCGATGGTAGTGTCCAAGGTGTGGTGGTCCAGATGAGTGCATATACCTGTTTGTCTTTCCAGCAATCCACTTTGATGGGGAATTGGACATAAAGTGAGGTCGAGACGTGATTTTCTTTATATTCCAATTCTGCTTCGGCTAGTGCTGATTTAGATGAAGGTGACCAATAAACTGGTTTTAATTGTCTGTAAATGTAACCTAGGGATCGTATGAGCGTTCGAATATCAAAGTGTATCGTTCGTACCTTTCTTGATCATCTCTCGTAGTACAACAAGCTGTCTCATTTCAAAATCTTTGGTCAGTGTCAAATAAGGGTTTTCCCAATCGCCCATGATACCCCAACTCATAAAATCTTTCTTTTGTTTATCGACTTCAAATAATGCTTTGGATTTGGCTAATTTTCGAATTTCTACAGCTGATAATGTACTTTCGTTTTGCTACACGTCATGTTATTTATTTTCTTCTTTATATTATATCGTATTTACTCTGATCTGTTCTAGTGCTTTAAGTTCGATAGGCAATCCGTGACAATCCCAACCTGGGCGATAACTACGAGTGGTTTAATGTCACGTACAGATAGATCATACAACTTACTATATCTTGTGTCCTTGTAGTAACTTGTGTCGATTAATAATGTCCTTTACAATTTTGTTCAATGCATGGCCTATAATTGCACGTATGAGATATTATAATGCGTCGCCCAAGGATAGTTTACCAGCGTGTACATTTCCATTAGCATAAGGAGGTCCATCATGAAGTATGAATGCGTCTTTTGGGTTATTTTTCAGCTACACTAGTCATTAATACTTTTATTGTTCTTTACTCTCCAATTTACCTGCCAAGGATATAAATCCTTTGTACAACGATCACGAAACAAGTGTTCTCGGGTGGCAGCGTTAGCTCGAAGTGGAAAACTTGTCTTTGGTAATAAAAGCGTTTTTGTATATGGGTTTTCCTTGGCTTTTAATCCAGTTGAGCTACAAAACGACCTTTTTAAACAAGGTTGTATTGAACGTAATCTCTGTAGTGTCATTGATAAAACAAAAGAAAAAGCGAGATTTTTTTTTTTTGACAGGGACCGGCAACAAAAAAGATGTGTCGGTCATTGAATAGATTTGTCTTTTACACTTTTGTTTCATGAGCAAATACATTCCTTTGATCTGGAAAGGAACCAAATGGGCCGTTCAGCTGGGTTGTTTTGCTCATATTTTTAATCAACATGTTGCTGAATTAACATGGGTAACACATTAGGCGATGCAACTATACATGTGTATTAAGCAATCTATTAGTGTATCGGACCTTCCATGCTGCCTAATTTTGAATTGTCTGGAATTGTTGTTGTTGATCACCTTTATAAACACTATAGCGAACTAAAAATTGGAGACGTCATTACTTGTACTTCACCTGCTGTACCGGGAAGAGTTGTTATGAAGCGGATCATTGGCATGGTAACAAATTAATCCTTGTCTACTTGTACTCATTCAGTGTAGCCAGGAGATAATGTATGTGTAGATCCTACTGTTTCTGACAGAAAATACATCAGTGTACCCAAGGGCCATATCTGGTTAGGGGGTGATAACCTAAGTAATTCAACTGACTCTCGAAGTTATGGGCCTGTTTCAATGGGTCTCATCAAAGGAAGGGTGTTTGCAAAGGTAAAACATATTTGCGTTAAACAAGCTGTGCTAACACTTTTGATAGGTTTGGCCAGAACCTGAATTATTAAGAAACAATCTTACTTTGATTGCTTGATGTTTTATTATTTTAAATTATACGCTTGTGATACTCTTCTAGAATGTTTGCCGTTTTCCTCTTGCTGTACTGCAGTTGCCACCTTGAGTGAATAAACCAACTGGATCATCTGTTCTTCTTCCCTTTCCAACTTCATACCATGTTGTGAAGCATAACTTTTTTCAGAACGTAAAATATTTCTAATTTGACTTTGACATTTATCAAACACTTGTGCATTATGATTTGAATTCTCTGTGACAAAACGGTATTTTTCGATTTCATGACAAAGGGATGCGATATCTGATAAATTCAAAAGAATATTTTCATCCTCATCATTTTCCTATTATTTTACATTTAGTCTTTTTTTTTAGCATTTTAAGAATGGTTTCGTTTTGCTTACTGGTATATCCTTTCTGGTAGAGACAGTAACCAAATCTTCATTTGTTTTCACTCCCAATTCTAGTAGCAAAATTTGTGCATCGGGTGAAAGTATGGTCTTGGGCTGGACTGCATCAATAAATCCAATAGCCAAGAAATTGTCTACTGCATTTTGACTCGCCTCGGTTGATAGTACTTCACGATAAACTGTTCTTCTACCTGTGATTAAGTGGGCTGCGATCCATTGGGACAGGACAGGGACACTCTTGCGTGGCATAAAGGGTAAATCTCGAAGGGCAGAAAGTGAACAGGACGTGATCCAGTAAGCATCAAGCGTTGGATAAATGAAGGAGGCCAATAAAGAAACATGCTCCATTTTGTCGTTTTCTGATTTTTCATAGTTTCCTTCCTTGTTCACAATTAGTAAATTTCTTTCTAAAAACCATTCTAATAATGCGTTGAATTTCTATACAAGAGTGTTATCTATTGCATACTCGTATATGATTGAAAAATACCTCCTGTCGGTTCCAAGGATAGATGAATTCATGTCTAAACAAGCGCACCAAAAATGTAAACTGCGCCAAAAGTTCCTTTCTTGTCAAGCACTTGTTGGTGGTAGAAAGATAAACGACCGAAAAAAGAGCCTCTGGTAAAAAGATCTCAATCAGCTGGCTTGCAGTATACGAAAGATCCATCACATTATCCGCATGCTCAACCACACGTACAATCGTTTGATCCGTGACCCGTTTTCCATCCAAGGTTAAGTTATTACGAGCATCTAACAACTGAAAGGCATAGGCCACAATAGAAGGTGCATCTTCATCCGGTTGCCAGTCTACACTCATACCCTTGGCAGATAACTCTTTATGAAGCCAGTGGATATGTTGATAGATGGCACCCAAGCTGATACCACCGCGGATTCTGCCATACAAGAGGGTTGCCGCCACAAGGGTCACAGGACTTACAACACTGGCTTCATGTTGACCGCGTTGAATCTTTTTGGCAATAAAATCAGCTACAGCATCCTCCTTTTTCACTGGAATAGAACTAATTCGTATATATTATTACTAAGGCATTTTTAGCATGTCATCCTTGGTATTTACCTTAATCTCTTGTTTTTGGATAAACTAGCCTCTTGAATACTGCTCTTCACATGGACCACATTTCCAAATCCAACAAAGGCACGACCATACTTGCCCTTTTCGATCGTTTCCTTGGTACGTTCAGTCGCTGAAGTTGACGGACGTAAAAGACTTGAGGAATTTGTTGTTGGGTTTCGTAGCTTTTGATCTAGTACTTGATCAATCAAGGTCCTTAATTCGGGTATTTTTTCATATGTAATATTCACAGGCACAAAGATGGTATCTTTCTTGACAGAAGAAAAGGAAGCGGTTGGTGTTGGCAAAAGTTCCGTGGTGGGTGCTTGATGATGATTACCCAAAGTTCCTTCTATGATCATGTTGATGATACCATCATGATAGGCGGTCTGCAATCGCCCTGTACGTGATCGAGCACGCTCGATCACCATCGAAAGCGCACCGTGTTCTGACAAGAGCACTTCGGTATAGGCTGCAGCCACAGCTGAGCTGAGCGGAGATCGTGTGGATGGATCACGACGGACAAAGTAAGAACCTGATATCCGTAAGATGTCAGAGATAGGACCCAAAAGAGCCAGGGCTTCATCACAGACCATAGCCGGTAGAGGTAGCTCGTATCGTAAACAAATGTACCATACCAAAATCTGATCGGTCATCGTCTTTGAAACGGGCACATACACCACGTTCTTACCCGCACACTCTTCCTTCAGTCGGGCCAAATCATGATCACGCACACGAAGGCTACTGAACATTCTCTGGAACAGCCTGTGAAGAAAGGCACCAGCCGACCAAATGTAATGCATCTCGGTTCTTTCTCGCATACGCTGAAGGATCTTGAGAGCTTCTCCTACCACTGTTTTTTGAGGAACACCAGAAGTTTCAATAATCTGTTTTAAAAATTGAGTCTATTGATATGGCTCCCTTGGTTTTCTTTTGTTCTTTTACCTGCTTGATACAATTTCCAACACGAGCATCATTCAATACTTCGATTCGAACATGCTCTTCATGTCCCTCAGGTCGGTTAAGCCAGAATCCCAAATGGGCCATATTCTTTGTATCTTTCAATCGATCTGAATCATCATGACACCAATCGTCCAAGCTCGCATCAAAATCATTTACCCACTGCTCTAGCGTCTTCTTTTGATGAGGGCTCTCGAGTGAAGCGGCCAATTCGTTCAACATGCGCATCGTACGCTTTTCGATGTCAGAGACACTAAAGACCACGGATTCAATCGGCCGATCGAGTATTGGATGATCTCTTTCATCATCATACAGCGCACAGGACCAGCCGTCGGATAACGTGATATTTCTCAGACCAGGTACGGGTGAAATGTAGGCATGGGTACCAAAGGCATAGTTCACCATATATCTCGACCAATGCAGCTGCTGAAATTTTGTGAGATCAAACTCAGGGTCAGTAGCGACCAGGATACCTAGGTGCTGCACATTTCGGTGATCAAAGAAATAGGCATGTCGCAAAAATGGCTGCACGGATTCACAACGGCTCGAAGCATTTTCGATGGTTCGATTGACAGTTTTGCCGAGCACAGAGGAAAGTGACTGAGGGAATTTGTATTTGATAAAGAAGCTAGGTTTAAATAGCGAGCGCCCACCACCAAAATAATCCTCAACTGACGGTAAAGGTTGAGTGGTGTTTCTGGTCCAGTAGGTATGAACGGCTCGATAGATCTTTCGCCAGGTGGTATGGCTGTTGAGTCCAGTGGCAGAGACTTGATAGAGGTAAGGGAAATAAGGAATTGTGGTTGGTATGATTTCGGCATCATTGTCTTCATCATCCAAGATTTCATTGTATGGCAAAATGAATTTATAACCAGGAGGTGTCATGAATGCAGCACTAGAGATCATGACGCGAGCAAACAAGTCGACAGGGACCACATCGGCCAAGGATTCACTGATGTCTGGTGGTAAAGCTTGAATACCCTTACCCATCAAATAGATCATGCCATTGGCGCCCGTCACGCCATCCACCTAACATAATCAATAAGTATACATTTTAAGCCTCTCTGCCATTTTACTTACCCAGCCTGGTAAAGGCTCACTGACGGCCGCACCGATCTGAGTAGCACGTATGATAGCAATTGGCCACTGAGCCTTGCCTCCCTGTGCTTCTTCTATTCGATTGATATCAACCCGTTTCATGATCAGATGTTCTGTTAATGATTTCGTAAAGGTATACGTATTAGGGTAGTAAGCCAAGATGCGTTGAGTCATCTTGGGGATATCTTGGAGTTCGAGGTCTACAATCTCTGTCAACAATTCTTCTGGATCCCCTACTTTCATTGGATAAACACGTTCCTGAATATGACCATCAGGTAAGCTTGGATCAGTATAAGCCAAGGAAGCATGAATGAATGCCTCTGTGATGAATAAGTTATTTCGTTCTTCTTGTGGTTTTTGTTCTCATTTACCCATTTGTTTACATTCATCAGCCAAATCCATGATTCTTAATGTTCCAAGTGTATTTGTCTATTACGAAAAGATCAGATTTCTTGTTGTCTGTTCTTTTTTTCTTTCTTACTTCTAACGCAAGATCCAGCCTTTCATTATAGTTTAATGCTGCTGCACAATGTATCACAATATGAACATGCTCAATTATTTGCTCTCTGTCTGCATCCGTCATTGATAAATCAGGAGAAATGATATCTCCTGCGATCGGAATGACCTTGTGCTTCACAATTTCATCAAATCTTGATTTCCCCATACGTTGTCTTAGTAGCACAAAGGCCTAAAGAGATAAAAAATGTCAATTTAATATTTTTAATTTTGAACCTTACTTTGTTATTAAATATTTCATTTTTCAACCTTTCTGCTGGTCTTCCAATCTTGCTTCGTTTATTACTTCCACTTCGAATCAAGATGTACACACGACCCAAGTTGTGTTGTAATGATTGTATCAGTTTCCACAAGATCGTCTTGCCTATGAATCCTGTAGCGCCGGTCATTAAGATATTTTTGTGCTTGTAAAAATCAAGAACAGGCCCTGAAAGCTCCTTAGTAAAATCACTGTTGACTGCTTTCCCATTCGTCAAGGTATGTACTTTGGCTTGATTCATCACTGACTCCTCTATAATTTCCTTGGCTGGTTCCTCGGCAAGTTCCTTGGATGGTTCCTCGATGCGATCCTTGACGGATTCTTCTTTCTTGGTTAGTTCATCTACAGCTTCCTTGATAGTTTCTCCTACGATTAATTCCCTGATAGACTCTTTATTTTTATTGGGTTCCTTGACAAACTTCTCGTCTCTGGTGGGATCCTTCACAGGTTCCTCGACATATTCTTCTTCCATGACAGCTCCCTCTTTAACATGTTCATCGGCTTCTTTCTCAGTATGATTGAAAAATTCTTGCTTTGTATCATTATTTTCATTAGTTACAAGTACTGTTGGTGTATCCATCTTTTCTTCTATTATTGTATTGCTATCATTCTTCTTTTCTGTGTCTATCACAACATCTTTCATATTTTCTGACATAGCTGCTTCTTTACATAGAGAAAGGTATGAGTTCATTGTTGATACAAATCCCTTTGTATAAGCTTATTACCTGAATAATAATAAGGAGAAGAAAAAAGAAAAAAAAGGGAATCGATACGTTTGAATTAAGCTTTTTAATTGTAATTTTTTTTCCTCAATAAATTACCTTTTTTGGAACAAAGGTCTAGAAATGATGTCACTTGTTATTTTTTATAGTATTTTTTTTTAAGCACTTGTTCAAACAATGTCAGATGTAAAAGAATCAAGTGTACGTCAATTAGGAAAAAAAAAAAAGAGAAGGAAAGAAAAAGAGGAGAGTATTAATTTATTATAATAATAGTCAGTACCAGCGACTACAGAAGCGCCAGCTGAGCCACCTCAAGTCACCCGTCAAAAATACGAAGAAGCAAAGCAAGAACTACAAGCGTTATTAAATAGAAAAAAACAAGTGGATACGAACTTAGTAAGCTAAGGGTTGTTTGATTTACTTTATATTCAATTCATTGAACAGATCAATTTGGAACACGCCATCTATTTATTTGAAGGGTCTTATTTAGAAGACACGCAACAAAATGGAAATATTATCCGAGGCTTTGATGGGTACTTGACAAACAGAACAGATAGAAGAAAACCAAAATTTACTGAATTAGATCGCCTGTTTTCTTTATCTTCTTCTACTTATCAAAAAGTACGTGCATTTTATTTTTCTATCGAGTGAACTTACTCTAGCATAGGCTTTGGCACAAAAGGAGGAAAAAGATCAAGACTCAAGTCAAGATGATAGATCGATTCACAGCATTTCAGGCTCTTCTTTATCTGCCAAAAGAGACAAGAAACGTAAATTGAAATCAAATCATGGAAGTCCTTATAAGAAAAAGAAAACAACTTCCTTTTCGGATGATGAGTTGGACGTTTAAATCAAGTTTTTTTTTTTTGAGAAAATAGTCTCAATATATACCAGTGAAATATGTACATGCAATAAGTTACTTGTCAGCTTTTCATGTTAAAATGGAGGAAGCAATACAAAAGCATGCAAAACCAATCATATTAAAAAGAACGATTATTGTGCAAAGCCCACTTTTTTTTTATTTCAGCCCCTTTCTATTTTTTAACATGACTTGGTGCAGCAAAAAAAAATAACTTGTTCATTTAAGAACAAGTACTCACCAAACTCATTTCCTCCTTTCTTGATAAGTTTATCAGCCATACTAAATGTGACTGAATCTAGTCAATGATTGACGCGGTGTTATCAACACCTCAAAGTTGTGATATTTATCTCTGAATAAATGCACTTTTCTGATAATAAAAGAAAAATGTGCTAATCAAAATTTACTTGGTATTCTTAAAGTACACCACAGCAAATTTGGTAGTTGGATAAGTTTTCTTGATAAAGTTGTTACAAAAGAAGCTTTTGGCAAGTGAGATGAGTTCATACGAGGCAATTGTGGATAATTTTCAAAGTCATAGAGCAGTCACCGGGATGCATAAATACACGAAAAAAAAAAATCTAAGTTGCTACCCTCATGTCAACCGCATTTGAATCGTTTGTTACTGTTCATCAGTATCAGTTAGCTCCTATCCCAAAAGAATTGTGGCAGGTAAATGAGGATGCTTTTCTATGAAAAAAGAGATTTTGTCGAAATTGATGTTTGGATTATTTAGATTCTTTTTATGAAATTGGGTGAAGACTACCTTGATGCAGGTAATAGAGCAAAACAAACGTTTTTTTCATGGAAGCTTATGATTTTTTAGGCGAATACTTTGAACTTCATCACGGAGACCCTTTAGCAAGTTATTCACTTCACTTGAAAGCAGACAAAACTTTACAAAAGCATGGGTAAAGAAACGATATTTTTTATTCATGTTTTGATACATCTGTTTGTTAGTGATATCTTCTTGGTAGATCATGCATGGACCACATCCCCTGAAAATGCCAAAAAGGAGCTTTTAGAAAACCAAGCTTTACTGGATAGACTTGAAAATTTGATGGACATCGAAAAAGAAGAACTTGTGTTCGACGAAGAAGAAGAAGAAGAAATCAAACCGTCTGATGAGCTCATTCGCATCGTGGCTTCCCAAGCGAACGTGAGCGAAAAGGAAGCTGAAGAAGCATTAGAAGCAGAAAACAATGAAGTTGTGAACGCAATCATGGTATGTACATACATGATTGAACAAAACCTCTTAGTAACATTTGTCTAGCGATTGACCATTGACGCAGAAACCAAAAGAGAAACTGAAAGACTTCAGGACCAAGTGATGGGACAGGTTATTGCGAGTGGCAAAGCAGAAGCAAAGGATAAAGAAAAAGATGAAGAGAAATCGGAAAAGAAGAAGAAGAAGGAGCAAGAGTGGATGAATGGACGAGTGAATGAGGTGTATGAAAAGATGTGGGCATTCATCCAAACCTATTCTTATTCTATTCTTCAACAAGACGGCCAACCCGTCACTCAGACAGCTTGGTACATCAATGACGAAGTTGGATCTGCTATTTGTCACTCGGATCGACCGAATGTGGTCTGCATGCCCTTCATCTTTTCTCGTGGAGCAAGTGGCATGATTCCCTACAGCATCTTTTTCCCTATCGAGGACTTGGCACCCGGAGAGATCGTGAGCTGTGATCTTTTACCGAAAAATATCAAACGTGAATCAGACAAAACAGCCTATTTGTTTGCCTTTGAGAACCGTGTCTTACTTTCGGATGAATTAGAGGCTAAAAAGCAAGCCTTGATCCAATGCTATCAATCCCAAAAAGACATGGCCGTCGTACCTTTGAACACTAGCAAAATTGTCGATTACCAGCAGGCGATTGACATTTTAAAAGGAAAAGAAATCCCTAAAAAGAGCCCTATCCTTGTCTATACGGACACCCCTTTTGTTCAGCAATTCTTGAAATTGGAAGGTGTCAGCTTTACTACGGAGCGTGAACGGGCTGATATCGTTTGGATCTCTGACGACTTTCAAGATTGGGCCTCTCTCAAACCCCATCAGTCCATTAACCAAATTCCTAATGAAAGTTGCCTCACCTTCAAGCAAAGCTTGACTCTACTTGTCAAGTAAATAGTATATCAGATGGTGATCCAAGTTTGTACTCATTTGCTCTTGATAGGAAAACGTTTGGCTCTCCATCTTGGTTTTTACCTACTTACAACTTATTGACTGAATTGAGTGAATTTGTTGGTGACTATTTGAAGGTAAGTGTATTTATTGAATAAAGAAAAGAGAGAGAATAACGCTATTGACTAGACTGAAGAAGAAGCACAGACCAATCTTTGGATCACAAAGCCTTGGAATGCAGCTCGAGGTATTGGATTAAATATCACCAGAAATATTTCTGAAGCTATTCGATGCCATGATGATTCCACCCCTCGCATCATTCAACGCTATCTTACTTCTCCTTGCTTATACAACGGTAAAAAGTTTGATCTTCGTTACATTGTTCTCGTACGTCAAGTGGACCCTCATCTGGTAGCCTGTGTTTACAACATGTTCTGGACCCGTCTGGCCAACAAAAAATTTGATTTGGAAGATTTGAATGATTATGAGCGACAGTTTACAGTCATGAATTATACAAACTATCAAATGACTCAACTAGATCACAAGAGCTTTATTCAAAACATGGAAAAGCAGTATCCTATTCAGTGGCAAGATGTTCAAAAGGATATTTATGCTGCTATTAAAGGTAAAAGAGGAAAGAATAAAACAAGAGCTCAACTTTTTTTTTAGATGTCTTGAGTGCGGCTGTAAGTCAAAGACAACCAGTAGGTTTTGATGGAATGGAAAGGCCTAAATGTGATACATTTGCTGTTTATGGATTTGATATTATGTTAACAGATGATTTCAAACCTATCGTTCTTGAAGTCAATTTCTCTCCTGATTGTACAAGAGCTTGTCAGGTAAAGATACATATATAAAAAGACTGTCTAAAAGGGTTAGAGATAATTAACATGGATAAATTATAGTATGATTCACAGTTTGTAAACAATATATTTTCTGTTGTCGATGGACGATTCGGAAAGGTTGAAGAAGGCTTACAAGCATTTACAGTTTTATAGATACTTTATTTTGTTGCATCAATGGTGTATATTTGATTCAATAAGAAAAAATAAAAAATAAAATATTTTTTTTTTGGTTTAGTTTGTCTGATTACTGTTATTACTTGTATTACTATCATCAACATTTTCAGTCACAGTGTTATTGTTGTGATTAGCTTCTATTGCTGCCAAGATATTTTGTGCCTTGTCCAAGTCAGTTGTGACTTGTTGAGATTCTTGTACGGGAATAACATCTCTTCGCTTCATATCCTGTTGAATATTTTCAATATCTTTAGCAATCACATTTGTAACCCCACACGCTCTTAAAGACTTTACAATATGCGATACGCCCACTCGTTCTCTCAGCAAACGATGAACGACCAATAGATTCTCTGGTGATAAGGATCGATACATGGCGTATGCACGAGGATCTTCGGCAATAGGATGGTTGTGTTCAGCGATACTTTTGCGAATCATCCAGAAGCTATCTTTGCTACATCTAGCATAAATCATACATTCACATCCTGTCTTTTGAGATCTTCGTACTCTAGGCCTAAACTGTTTGTCTGTCAAGGACGTCGTTATCGCCGTTGGTCCTCCGGTGCTTGTGCTTGCAACTCCTGTTGCTGAATTTTTTCGGTCTCGTTTATCGTTTTGTCGATATTGTCCACCATGCTTACAGATCAAGTAAACCTTGGTCTTGTCTGATTTGCTCGTTGTCAGCGCCACATTATATTTTTTTCCATACTCATAAGCTGCCGTACGTAAGTCAGCTAGCGAAGGAAACATACGGCCGGTAGCAAAGCGTTCATAGAATTCAGTAATCATGGCCGAATGGTCCACAGATGGTGTACTTTGAACTGAAGGATAAAATGTCAAGACTCGATCATTGGCTGCGATATCATTGCTGTTATTATTATTATTGAAAGCCTGGTAAGCCAGCAAGGTATTGTTGTCTTTCAAAGCATCCAAACCAGTAAAAGGTTGACTGTTGACATCAATCAAAGTTTGCTGCGTAAGCTCGGATAAGCTAGATGGCATCAGACATGATTTCTGTTCTGAAGAAGCTTGATTTGTGTTTTCTGTTGTGTTGACAAGAGGTTGACTGTTGACTTCTGAAATCAAATCTGAAGTGCATTGAACATTCATTTTTTACGGACTCAGTTGTGTGTATATATCAAGGGAGGAAATTCCTTTTCACTAATGGCACCCGTGGGTACAGTTTTGTTTTTTGACAAAAATATTTTGATTGGCCGAAATATATCGGAGTATAACCTGAAGAACTCGAGTTGTCACCTCATCAGAGTAGCAGGTTGTTGTCATGTTTAAAACCAAAATAAATGCAAGCAAAGTTGGGGCTCTTGGTTGATACTGAAAATTGAACTAATATCGAAATATAAATGCACCCATTCATCTTTATCCTTTTGCCCAGTTTGGTCAAATTAAGCAATAAAAAAAAATCCAGTTGAAATAGAAATTGAATAGCTTCTAAAAGACAATGGTCATTCTTAGTTTCTTTTTTTTTATTATTATTATTCTCTATTTTGTGTATGAAGCAAGATGTTAAGAGAGAAAAAAAAAAAAGAAGATTAACAATTAAAGAATAGCTTGTGCTATGTAACATGTAATTATTAGCTTCATGAGCAAATCTTTTAGAGGCATGCAGTAGCTATCAATAGATTGTGGTGAAAATGACTCATTGTTGTTGCTAATTTTCGTCAGTTTACTATAAAAAAAGTCATAAATTATTGTCCAAATTAATGCACAATGTCTAATATTAAGCAAGAATTTAACTGGTTTTAAAACAAATATGAGCCTTCTATATACACTTCGATTTTACAATATATTTTTTTTTATAAACAGTAAAATCAAAAGGTGACATGAATAACAATGCAATCACAGTGGCCGTTAGCACTGCGGCCAGCATGGTACAAAATAACAAATCATCTACAAGCTTATTCTAACGAGTTTAAGAAAATGTGTACATGTATTTTATTATTAAGCTCTGAGTGCACGTCTATCTTCTTTAGTTTGTGCTTTGAAACCAGTTTTGATGGCAGATACAGAACGAGTTGAACCACAGTGTTCACAAGTGTTAAAGTACAATCTGTTATCCTTGGTCATGATCGTGTTGGGTGATTTACAGGTCTTACAGGTGACATATTCAACAATGTAACGACGCAAGACATTTTCAATTTGTTTTTGTTGGAAACGACCCTTGATGATCAATCGCTGTGATCCATCAATAGAACCTGTTGTACCCAATTCAGCAAACAAAAACTGAATAACATGTTCAGCAGGACGGTGAAGTCGTTTGGAAATTTCGGCTACGTTGGCAAAGATCGTCTTCTTGTTGCCTTCACGGTGAATTGAAGGTGGAACGATGGTGTACTTCTTCTTTTCACCTGCTAATTCTGGATTATTTTGTTTCAAAATATTAAACACACGATCGAGAAGCTATACAATCATTAGCGAGGTGTCTCGTACGGAATAAATCGAGTTTACCTCATCGTATGCGTAGTCTCTATCACTCTTTAACCATGCTTCTTCACCTCCTTGCTTTGTAGGTTTCTCCTCTGTAACCTCATCATCGTTTGCATTTTCATCAGCCAAGTCAGCTTCGAATTGAGCCATAGACTTCTTCTTCTTCTTCTTTTTCTTTAAGCCTCCAAAATCTAAATCTTCTTCATTTTCTGCTGCGCCTTCTGTCTCGGCAGGAGCATCCTATTTGACATGTTAAACCCAACAAGGCAGCAATCAAGATTCTTACCTCTTCAGCAGACTTGGACTTCTTCTTCTTTTTCTTTTTCATGTCAGCAAACATAGCATCGGGATCCTCAGCTGCATCTGTTTTTTTTTTAAAAAAAAGTTTAGTTTTTTTTAGGTCCACTAGCTTTATTTCCTTCTTTCAAAGTACCTTCTTGTTGTTCTTCTGCTTCTTCATTTTCTGCAACAGGTTCAGCTTCAAAATCAACCTTCTTCTTGGACTTTTTTTTCTTTTTCAATTTGGAAAAATCAACCTACAAAGGTGTGTTTTAGAAGGAGAAATTCAAGTTTTGTGCTCATTTTAACCTCTTCATCATCAAATTGGTCTTGAACGGGTTCTTTCTCGTTATCCGACATTTTTTTTTAAGAAAATAGAGGGGAAAAAAGGAGGGGAAAGAAAATAAAAGCGAGGGTTTGGGTATTCTGTTAAACTTTTACAGCTGCGCGGAGTCCTATACAATGTACGTCACAAGAGCCAAACTGGATTGTTTTTTCTAACAGTAAAATTTTTTAGTACAACGAAGACTTTTATTTATAGGCTTAAATGAGCACGCGGTGTTTCAAGACACCATGTTTGCCCAAGCTAGATCAAATGAAACGTAAAAGAAACAAAAAAAACACCCTTACAAAAGCAAGAGCAAAAAAAAAAAGAAGGTTGATAAGAACTCAAGTCGTCTATGCTGAGTCTATGCTTGCAAACAAACTTCACATACACATCACAACACAACAATGAAAGACCTCCAAAATACGTGAATTCCGCTTCTTCTAAGGATTGTGTGAGAACTTCATTAAGAGTTTTTATCTCTTAACTAGCAGGCAAGTTGCATATAATATTTTTATGATAATCTTTTATTAGCATTCATTTTATGTATTTATATCGTCTGATGTCTCTCTTACTTTCAATGCTCGTTCTATCTCAAACCACCTCGACTTTTTCCTATCCATTATTATCAAAATTTCACCATTTCCCTTCCAAACTCATCACTTTTTTCCAAAATATTTTAATGTTCCTTTCCTAAAATTTAAAAAATGCAGCTCCCTCCCACCTCAAGCGACAATAAACACATATCTTTACAGTATTCAAACAGTTTTTTTTTTTTTTTTTTTTTTTTTTTTTTTTCATAAAGATGTTAAGCATTTCTATAATTAAGCCATAAAAACAATTTTTTCCCCTCAAGAATAATATGTACAAAAACATTGCGCACAACATTTGATTTATTAACTTTAACGGTAACGACGAAGAGAGAGTGTGTTGCGACGCTTCCAAGTAGCACGACGGCCAGAGCCCTTGGTGTTGTTGAAGCGGTGACCCTTTTGGTGACCACGCGATTTCTTGCCGACAGCAGTCAGACCACGAGCTTCACGACGTTTGTGAACGGGGTTGACGATCCAGTTGATACGGGCATCGTTACGGATAGCCTTGTGAGAGGGATCGACGAGGATGACTTCAAAGTACTTGTAGGTGGCGTCTTGGTTGATCCAGTAAGAGTTCAAGACACGCAAGTTACGGCACTTGCGACCCACACGTTCTTCGGCAGTAGAACGGAGGGAGCGTTGGTACTTCAGCTGGCTCACACCTTCGTTCACGGGCTTACCATAGGTGGCACCCTTGGGAACAGGTCTCTTGCGACCTCCACGACGGACACGGATACGGTAGATCACATAGCCTTGCTTGGCCTTGTAGCCCAAACGACGGGCCTTATCGGGGCGAGAAGGACGTGAGGCACGGTGAATGACGTTCAATTGTCTATACAAAAAAGGTTCGTGTGTCAGTTTTTGAGAAAGAAGGTACTTCATGTCATTGGATGAATTTAAACCATGCATAAAATGACTCGAGTCAAATTAAAGAGGTATTCAAGCCTAAATGTACCTGTATTCCCAACATCGAACACGAAGTAAGAAACGAGAAACATCTGATTGTTTCTTTCTGGCAAGTTCTTCAAGATATTTATAAGCTGAAGGCAAATCAAATCAGTCACTGGTCATTTTCCTTTCTTTCTATCACTTACCTCCCATGATGCCTTAATGGATGGATGGATGGATACAAAAAAAAAAGAGAAAGAGAGGAAAGGTTGGAATTGTTTCAAAAAAATGTGTTTTATTATTTAGTTCGTTCTCCGACTATGTCAATAAAAAAATAAATGTGTTTGGGTATATCTTTAACCATAAAGGTACGCGAGATATTTTCTGATATCTTGTACCCCTTTACCACTATAGACGCAAAATGTCTGCCTCTGTAACTCTGTAAACTCGACCGGGGCTGATCTGCAGAACTGTTGATAGTCTTCTCTTAAAAATGCAGGTACATGTGTCAAACTAAGATGGTTTAGATACTTGCATCGATGCAGTAAGCGAGCGATAGCTGGAGCGGTCAGCTTGACGCAGTAACTGAGGTGAACACGCTCAATGTTGATTGAATGAAATGAGAGGGCCTGGATGGCGGCATCGGTAATATTCGAGCACTTGACGAGCCCGATTCGTTTGAGCTTGGTCAAGTGCTTTGCGAGCTCGACAACCGATTTGTCCGTGATGTCAATACAGCAAGCTAGATCCAGATACCGAATACGACTGCATTCTGCCGCAAGCCGTGTGATGGACCGATCGGTCAGTTGAGAACAGTGACCGAGGTGGAGATAGTGCAGAAACTTGCCGAGCTGACAGACAGAAAGGACACCTTCGTCCGTGACCTTGAAGCATTTGTTGAGTACCAGACTCCGAATACGAGGCGCGGCTTCGACCAGGATGGCCAGTGAGTGGTCCACGATCGAGGACACGCCGGTAAAGTCAACCAGTCGTAGTTGTTCATAGTAATTGGGTTGTGAGGCCAGTGCGGACTGGATCAGCACACGATCGGTGAGTAGGCTTTCGGCTGCGTCGCATTGGTTCAGACGGAGCTCTCGTAGATCACGGCAGTGGTCAAACAATGCATGCAGCGTACGATCTGTCACTCCACAATTCATTAAGTCCACTTCAACCAGATGAGGACAGTTCAGTGCTAAAGCAATGGATGATTTTTCGGTAATCGTCACACAGTTATTGAGCTTAATCTGAAAGAAAAAAAAAAAATAGACTTAGTCCTCCCCCAATTGACCATGCAAAAAATAAAATAAAAAAAAACTCCCTTTTCACTTACTCTCTTTAATTCAGGGCATTGTTGTGCTAGTGCTACAACACCAACATCAGTAATATCAAAGTGAGGTCGACTCATACTTAGATTTAATCCTTGAAGTCTTGAACAACATATTGCCACCTTTAACAAGGTCTTATCCGTAACATTCAATACATCGGTCAAATCAAGTGAAATCAATTCTGGACCAATGCCAGTCTTGACATCAATCAGACTGCACAGACCTACATCGGTCAAATAAAAACAGTTGGCAAGCGTCAGTCGTTCCAATCGTTGGCATTTAGCTAGTTTTGTAATGTGTGAATCATTCACAAGCGAGGCAAGTGGTGCCAAATTGATTCTGCGAATAAACGTGGTATAAGGAAAGGTATGATGTGTGAGCTGTAACGTTGTGAAAAAGGATAGGCAGCGAGGTGAGCGAGTGATGTTGGGTCTGTACCAAAGTTGTTCTAATGCATGATAACTCCACTGTTTGCAAACATATATGCATTGAACCAAATCCTCTTCATTATCTAATGCCTTTAAAATATGTAAAACAATCTCTGTGGGAATCAATCTCATCTTTTTTTTTTTTTTCTTTCTTTTTTTAAAATAAAAGAAAAATATATACACAAAAAAAGAAATAATGCGTATGAACAAAAAAAATATAATTCGACGATGACGTAGAAAAACAGGAGTATAGTTTATCCATTTTCATACAATAAGAACAATAAATTCATCTGCATTTGATCTTATAAAAACAAGAGTGCAAGGAAAAAAACTAACTTTCTGTGTTGTATAAAAATATTGAAGAGACGACAAGAGAATATCTCGTCAGTGTATAAGCTGCAGTAGTTACTGCTAAATTAAGAACAGCATGATCTCATTTGCCAAAGGATGGTTTTCAAGTGTCAATACCTCTAACAAACGCTTTATCAACCGCCATATGCATTTCTGTTAGGTTCCTTTCCTGTTTATTATTTGGAATTCATGACGAAGATGGAACAAAAAAAAAGAATCAAATACAAATGCCAACACTCCCTGTACTCCACAGTAATAATCATGCATAGCCTTCAAGTGTAGCATGACCAAAGGAGAAAAATAATCAAGCTAAACAGCGCATTGAAATTATTTGTAAGTTTTAAAATCACGTATTCATCTTGAACAATATCAAAAAAAAAAGATTGAATTATATGGATAGCCACTTTGAAAGATATGAAGAAAAGGGATCGAAACAGCGGTCCTCCTCTCAACATCATCGTACTCTATGGTAAGCTCTTTGATAATAACATCACCCGCTCTTTGCTCTTTGCCTCCTTCCAGCTTACTTTTTCTAGGTTTAGCTGTCTTCGATGTTTGAGTTTTTGGGCCCCTTTGCTTTTTAGGGGTTCGTTTTTTCATAACAACATGGATAACACTAGTACAGTGTATAGCACCGATAATGGTGTGGGAGGGAGAACGAGTCTTTTCAATCTCTACTTGAGCAGGTGTTCTTACAGCCGACCTAGCCCAATTGTTTCTCATGTTGATGTCAAATCCAGCCTCATCAATAAAGACGCAGTTCTTAGTGTAATCCAGATCTGAGTCTTTCCACCTCATGAACCACTCGTATCTTGTTTGCAAATTATTTTTAGAGTTTCTTGCCTTAGGGTCGAAGGTTGGCTTCTTGATTGTAATGAGCATGTTGTTTCTCAAGTGGTGATTCATTTGAGACTTCGAGGCCTTGAAGTTCTCAAACTATGATGCCAGGGAGTCAACAGGGAGTCAATAATGTCATCAGCACAAAGCTGTGGGTCTTTTTCTACTATTTGCTGAATGTACTGCTCATGCTCAGGAGTAAATGAATTAGGTCGACCTGAATTCCTTTACGACTTTTTGTAGGCAGCTTCCCCGGCTTCCTCGTAGCATTTCCACCAACGGATAGCAGTATGAGGGTTTATCCCGAGATTCTTTGCATGCAAATTTACTTTTCCTCTTTCCATAAGGCCTTCGATCATTCGGCCGATGAATACCTCTCTGGTCTGGTCATCGTAGTCTTTGTAGACGCCTTTGTCAATTGGTTTGGTAACTTCTACACCTTTTTTTATCGTATCCTTTACTGCAGTTTCTTTCTTTGCTGGTTTGGAACTCAAATAGGACTTTTGGCTCGTTATGGTTTCGAGTATTATAGTTTCGAGTACTACGTTTGGATTACTAGCTTTCGTCAATACACCTTCCATTGGATCGAAACTCTTTCTCCATACTCATTATAGACATTCTCGTGTCCATCTTCATAAAAAAATGTGTTTTTTATCATAGTAGTTAGTTATAAGAGCGAAAAGGAAGAATTAAAGTCTTTACTTCATGGCAGACAATAACTCTCAGCAACGCCAATTTGAGTTAGCCCAAAACGACAAAGTAAAATTTCAAAAACGGCAATCATTTACTAATAAACTACCAATTGTTTTCAAGTGAGCGCCATTTGTCTTTAGATAACCGCCAAGAAGCTTTCTGAAATTGCCATTTATTTTTTCAAAATGGACAAAATTTATCAGCCGCACTGTAACTTTAAGGATCAGCAAATGCCATGAATAATTTTAAGGGAAAAAAAAAATTTCAAGAATAATTCTAATTCTAATTTACTTTTTACTTCTTAGTTTTTAGTAAATGTGTTTCCTTGGTTATTGTCAAGTTTTATTGTTTATTCTTTTCATTCAATTCGAGGTCTTCATTCCATTCTGGTTTTCTCATGAATTGTCTAAAAGTGTCTGCAATCATAAGTGCATCTGTAGAGGATAAGATGCTACTGGAATGATGGGCTTCACTGTGTAAACCCAACGCTGGTTGCAGTCCTGGTTTTTCATTATCTCTTATCTGTGTTGGTGGTGGTAGTTGTTGACTGGATGATATATCGCGTGTGGCTGTGGGAGCAGCAGCGGAAGTAAGAGCGACATGATCTGGAACCAATAATTTTTCATCATTGACATGCTCACCTGCTGCTACTGCATTTAATTGATTCTGATTTCTATTCTTATATCTTCTCAAAACCCAAAATAACGCTACCAAGGCTGCTAAAAATAACACTGAAACAATACAAATCACTGCAATAGCCCAACCTGGTAATCCACTGTTGCTGTTGCCATCATTATCTGTAGGAAGTGGTGTCTGTGAACTGACAGGTGGATCATGATGTGTACTGTTGGATATTATTTGACTGGTATTGTGTGCATTCTCTAATAATTTATATAAAAAAAAAAGATATAAGATGATATCAATAAAAAGAGACTACTTACGTATTAATGTGAATGATTGAGGAGGAGGAAATTGATTTTGACCAGAGGGTATCTTTGCAAGATCCGTTTGAATATCATAACCAGCGCCTACTAAATAAAAATACATTGTCCAACTGACATTAGGCGAATTGTCTGGTAGTGTCTCTGGATACCATGAATCATCTATAAGTGGTACCAAGATTCCAATTGATTTCTCTAAATTGGGCCAGGTCTTGACAGATGTATAGTCACCGGTCGTGTTGGGTGAATAAAGCAAATAGAGATCAACTTCATTCTAAAGAATTGTGCTTTAGTTTTTCTTTTTTCTCGATTTTTTCATACATTTCATCTTTATCCTTCTTTTTAAGGAGAAAACGTACTTACGTATGCATTAAATAACGGATTACTTTTTTATATAAAATTATAAACATCTTTTATAAAACAATAAAGCTTTTTTTTTTTGTTTTCTTACTTGTATTTCCATGTAATTTCATATATTGTATTATTATACCAAATAGAAGAAGATGTTGGTGAACATATTGATACTGTATTATTTTGATTAAATAAACAAGATCTCGATGCAATAGCTTAAATAAAGGAATAAATAAAACTAAAGTTTATTTTTGATTTATTATATTTTACCTTGTCTTTTATCTAAAAATAGTGAAATAGTATTGACTTGATTCAATAATAATAATAATAATATGCAACAAAAAAATAGAAAGTACATTTCTTTATATAAAAAATATTTTTCAAAGAAGGGAAAAAAGGAAAAAAGAAAAAGAAAAGAAAAAAGTATGAAAAAAAGAGAGAAAAAAGCCGAGAAATAGTTTGGTGCTCCCCTTCCTTTTTTTTTTTTTTTTTTTTTTTTTTGAAAGGAAAAAGTAACAATGATTTCTGTATTGGATCGGATGCTTTTATACTGAATTTAAAAAGTAGTGTTACACGATATCAAAAATTGGGAATACAAAGGAAAATTCAGAATCAATTAAAATGAATCGAGAACTTGTATAAAGGAAGCATATTATGGAGATAGATTCCCTAGAGGGACAAAAGGTTGCTGTTATTTGAAAGAAGATGAATTATCTATGCTTATGATTTAAAATAAACAGTATCGACTTATATAAAAATTACTGCAAACTATTTGCCTTCAATTGAACTAAAATAGGTCCCACGCGATTCCTCCTTTATTTTTAAATTATTTCATCTTTTACTTCATCTCTTTATAGCCATTGTATTCAAAATAAGCTGTCACTTAATGAATTGATACATACAGCACTTGCTTTAAACCCAAATTTATCAATTCATCATTTTCGTCCACTTTATCGTTATTTTCAACTTTTATTTTAATAAACATAAAGATAAGCCAGTAATACTTATCTTTTTCGTTTTTATAAAGTAAAAGAAAGTATGTATGCTATAAGTAAGAATCACAACTGTACTCTTACTCTTTTATATAACAGTAAATAAGAAAAGTATTTCATTTTCATTCTCCTTTTATCATTCAATACGATCAATTTTCAATCTAGAGGTTAAGTTGAAATTTATATCAGTTTAGGCAATGTAGGAAATTGTCATGACTGTATGCCAAAATGACAAAGTACTCCAATCAACTAGAATACTGAATTTCTTTATTCAATGAAGTATGCTATTCATGATTCAAGAAATACTTTAAAGGCACTAAAAAAACATTAAAAAGAGTATAAAAAGCAATTTCATTATCAAGTAATTATTTCATACTTATTATCGTCTTTGTTTGACTAAATGTATCACTACTTTGTCAGCAAATTACATCTCTGACGCGTTGTATGACAGTAAACAATCCATCTTAAAGACAAACTAAAAGGATGAAAATGATTGGTTGAATTTTTACTCAAAAAAAAAATATAGTATTTTTTTATTGTCTTTATTTTCATAAATTTAAAGCTTGTTTGATCCTTGTAGAGTAAAACAAGCCTAAAAGCTATTGAACAAAAGACACAAACGAATTGAGACACCACGCGGTGACTGAAATGTTGTGTTATGTTGTACAAAATTATATGTGACGTTAAAATACATCGTACCTTGTTAACTTCTTTATACATTTATTTCACAATAAATGATAATCATTCATCCTTTAACTGATAATAAAAGCATGCTGTGATACATGAGTCACCAAAAACCTATTTCAAGGCGTTCCGTTTGTTGTACTACTGAATCAGCAACTAGTTGCTTTTTATTTCTTTTTTTGCTCCCATTCAGGCCAAAAAATACTCATTTTCAAACAACATTCTAATGAAATAATTGAAAATGGGCATAAATAGCTAAACAAATTTTCCAAATAGTGGCAGCCTGTTAATTTTAAAGCTTGAGAATTGAATTCATCTTTAGACCTGTCCTTTTTATTTTTAAATTTTATCTACTATGGTTGGAAATCAATAAAACAAGCTTTGAACTTTTAACTTACATAAAAACTCTTGTAAATACTAAATCAAGCTATCATTTCAAAAACATGTTAGCACACTCAAATATTAAGCTTATCATCAAAGATTCCCGATATCCCCTTTTTTTTTGGACAAACATAGAAACTAGAGCCTTCCATAGGTCATTGAGTCTAACGCTAAGAATCGAATATTCTTTGATACACAATAGTTTTTTTTATTACAACTTTTATTTGTAGCAAAAGAATCCGCCAACAAATGCAAGCGAACGACAAGATAAAATAAGCAATACAATAGTAAAGCTGTGTATGTAGTTTGTTTTAGACTGAATTCATATTTAGTAACAACAGGAATTTACCAGTAAGCATTTATAAAATGAATACTGTGGAAATTGAAGAATGCACATTAAAAGCATGGAATAAGTAAGCTAACTGTAGAAAGGAAACTGCAGCCACATAAAAATAGAAGGAATATTTTTAAAAGGTTTTTATGTTGTTCTTATACATAAGAATAAAAGGGGTCTAAAATACTTTACCTTCTTCCTTATCCTCATTTTGCAACCATCTCAAACAGGTAATTGGCAAACGCTCAAAAATAACCATAGTGAATGGCAAAAGCAAGGCTTTAAGTTAATGATTCACACTCCTATTATATCGATTTGATTTGATAATAATAAGGTCCACCAAAGAAAAATTGAGAAAATGCAGGCAACACACTCATCCTACTGCCATGAATGAGAAGCATCACTCCCAATTAACAGCGTTTGTATCTCAGTATTAGGTGAAAGCTCACCTATTTCTGTACATCCTATCAAACCGGAACGATATTCTCTTTCATGTGAAACGAGCCATTTGTATACTTCAACATTAAACACTTCAACATCCTGTAGTATTCCGACTTACTTTAAACATGATTCACATTCGAATAACAACATCAGGATAATGAATACATAAAAAGACAACATTTCTATATGTACTATTCGGTCATTACTAATGCTACTTCTTTAACTCATTACAAATTGTTTTAAACAGTTTCTGAAATAATAAAGCATAAATGAAAAATAAGATCAACTTAAAAAATAGATATAAGCAGTCCATTTGCATGATCAGAAATACAACTTTATATTAAACTTTATTCTTCCTCAGTCTCCAACTGTAATGAACTAAAATATGTTTGAAAAGATGATGTGGAATCTTTATGAAAAGAGTATAAATACTAAATACGCTCATAATAAATAAAGGACACCAGCTGTCATTTCAGCCCACTAAAGGGATTTCAAGCTTATGTTATGCTTTGGGGGAAATTAATCATTCGTAATGGGCTGCGGCGGCAAGCTCTGTGAGGCAAAAAAAAAAAAAAAAAAAAAAAAAAAAAAAAAAAGACAGTATACATAACATTTTTATCGAGTTTAGCTTTCTTTACTTTTTATAAACCACAATTGTTTAATTATACAACTTTTTGCATTGATTGATGAAACTTTTATAGATGTACTGTTGTATCATGGTAAGAATAATTAACGAAGAAGTAGAAACAAAGGTCGAGAAACAGTTTGGAGTACTATTTGAGACTGATCTTTATTTCAGTTTAAGTTAAAGTAAAAATTATTCTTATTGAAGGCAGGTATTTATATCTTATTGAATGGCTTGATATCTTCTATTGTAAGCGTTCTTCTAATCTTCAGGTACTTTAGCAAGTGTCATCTATAATTATGACTATGAAAACTTTTCATTTGTTCTTTTGTATGTCTGTCATAGATTATCTTTTACTCTGGGAGTTCCACACTGATTTGAATAACGTTATTTTACGCGTTATTTCAATTATGTGAAAAATTAGCAATATTCCTGATATTGGATTGGATTTTGTTATTTTAGTTGATACTTCTTCTTATCAAAGAATTCTCACTAATACAAAACATATTCTAAAAGAACATGTTTAATTGGAATTGATTGTATGATCTTATTTAAATAAACTTATATCTTACTATGATCTTGTATTAAGACTTATATTTATCAATGTCAACTACAATCAGTTACTGTTCTACAACATAATCCCCTCCCAGGTATGATCAATACTGTTTAGATCTTTTAGATTTACCTTGGCTCTTGTTCTTATCATTAATTGTTGTGGTAGAGTAATTGGTTTCTTTTAAGTCTATTAGTATTTTACGTTTACTTGACTTTTCTTTTTTATCAAGAATTTTATATTTTGTTTTAATGTCTTCAGGGACAATACCAATTCTTTGCCAATATTCAGTTATGAATTTAAGATCTGCAAAGTGAGGTGCAGGTTCCCAGGTATCCTCATTCTCATCATAACCTTTCCATCTACACTTATAAATATATTTTTCTTTAACTTTTTTATGTTTTAAGATGGCTTCAACTTGATAGAACTTATTTGAGGATATTACTTCATCCTGTGATATTATCTCGAGTGCAGATAGTGGGTAGTTTTTAGGTAATAAATCTCCCATTTTCATCTTCAAGCACATATGATCCACATTGGGTGATCCTTTTAACTTTATAAGGTCCTTCATATGGAGCATCAAGCTTATTTGTTTTATAATTTACTGTTACCAATACATAACTATTTTCGGGGATTGATACAAGTTTATGTGACGCATCAAATTTTTCCTTTTGTTTGTTTGTTATTATTTTTGTACGTTCATATATAGCAGGGAACACAATCTCCGTCATTCTTTTTATATTGAGAAGGAGTTGTTTATTTATTTCTTCTTTAGTTGCCTTATTTTTTTCTTTGCTAAAATCTTCAAAGTCATTCATGTTACGACCGTACATTAAAGTGAAGGGTGGCGTCTTAGTACGTTCATTGTGTTTACCATTTAAGTAGAGTTGTGTAGAAGGAACATATAAATCCCAATCTGCTTTAGCACCCTCGATTTGTTTCTTTATTGCATTTACAGCTGTTTGTACCCAACGTTCACTTACTCCATTAGCTCTGGGATGATAACTAGATATGAGTCTATGGTCATAACCAGCATTTTCAGCAAGTAATTGCATAAGCTCATTTACAAATTCACCACCATTATCAGATTGGATTACACGTGGAAAACCATAATGCGAGAATACATCGATTAAAGCTTTTACAATCGTCATAGATTGCTTATCAGGCAAGGGTTTCAATACACAGTAACGTGTAGCAATGTCAACCATAATCAGCAAGTAATTGTTGCCATTCAAGGAAGTTTTCATGGGACCAGCTAAATCAATGCCCCAACTATCTCCAGGTAATGTGGCTGTAATGGGTCTTAGAGGATTATAACCCTTTTTGATTATGTTAAATTGTTGACATGGAATACAACTCTTAACAAGTTCTACGGCTTCATTTTTCAGATTGGACCAGTAGATACCTTTACGCTTTAAAGCATGGTAAATTGCATCAGAACCAAAGTGTCCTTTAATGTGCTCACGTAGAAGAAGTAGTTTACGTTCTTCTGGATCCGGAGGTGTCATGTATTCACCTTTGTCTTCACTGGGTAGTTTTACTGCTGCTCTATTCAAAAGATGAAGCTTATCCCCTCCCAGTTCATTGACAGGATCTTCAATTTCATATAGACGAGAAAGTGTGTCAGGGAGAATATTATCTACACCTGGTAAATGAACGACTTTAAAATCATATTGGAGCAGTGTATCGAACCAATTTATGAGCATAGCGTTAGCAATCTTTTGCGTGTGAAGATAAATGAGTGCCTTATGATCTGTATACAGAGTAAATTTGTTTCCCCATAAATACTTATGGAACCTCTTCAGAGCATATACAACTGCTAATAATTCTCGCTTAGTAGCTGAATAGTTACGTTCACTTTTAGATAAAGTTTTAGCTATCATAGAAATGTAGTGTACTTTCCCATTTATCTTTTGATACAGAATAACACCTATACCAACGTTAGAGGCATTGGTAGCGACATAGAAAGGTTGATTCATATCAGGGTATGAAAGAATTACATTTTCTAACAATACTTTCTTTAAGTTGTCAAAACATTGTTGATGCTTATCATCCCATAATTTAACTAATGATTTTTCATTTCTTAAGGCATCCAGTGGAGCTAACAGTGTAGATGCTTTAGGAATATGAGGACGGAAATAATTTATGAGTCCACAGTATCTCATTATATCCTTTCCAGTCTTGGGGACAGGAAATTCTTGCACATTAGCAACTTTACGAAGGTCAAGAGAAACACCTTTAGGAGATATTCTGAAACCAAGTAAATTAATTTTGCGTTGAAAAAATGTACATTTATCAGGATTTAACTTGAGATTTACTTTAGTAAGTTTATCAATTACTTGTTTTAAGTGTTACTTATGCTCTTCAATGGAAGTAGATACTACAACTATGTCATCAACAAAACATTTAGCAAAGGACATGTTTTTTAATGCGATGCTCATAGTTCTCTGCATTACACTGGATACATGCTTTAGACCAAAAGGAGTCCAACAGGTATATACTGTACAGAGTTCCAAGAGAAAGCTAATTTATGTGCATGCTCTTCATTCATTTTTAAAGAGTTAAAAGCAGATTTAAGATCCAAAGTGGAATATACAGTTGCTCCTTTCAATGCTTCAAATAGCTCAAAAATTTTAGACAAGGGCATTCTGTCAATTGTCTTTAGAAGAGCATTAACATGTCTGGGATCATGGCACACACGGTAACCAGTTACTTCACCCTTAGCATTAGTCTTCTTTACTACAGTCAAAGCTGAGTTCCACTCGGTGTTAGCAGGAGCTCTCTTGATTACACCATTCTCCAGCCATTCATCTATCTGATCTTGTACTATCTTATGATATGCTAAAGGCACAGGATAGGGACGTCGATAAGATTTGACACCTTCAGGAGTTTCAATCGAGACAACAGATTCCGGTATAGTACAAAAGGAACCTTTAGATATTGCTTGATTTGATTGAATTAATGGTTTAATATAGTTTAATGCTTGTTGATATTCATTAGATGAACCAGCGGGGCAGTTCTCTAATTCAGTCATCTCATCATCAACTTTATTCAAGAGTTCACTAAAGTCATTGAATTTATGTTCAGGTACTTGGAATTGTCTAAAGATACTTTACTATCATCCCATTTGTAAGGAATGTGGTATTTACATATGTAATAAAGTAATAATGTAAATTACTACGAACAATGATCATCCAAATTAGGAATATCGGACATTGTATTATGCCACGTCAAATAAAATCATATCCCGATCCACTCCAAAATATTATAACAAGTTCCTGGATCAGGATTAATAATTACTTTATAAAAAGTTGTCAAACAATAACAATCCTATAAATAATTTATCATCTAATATCGATTAATAATCAATGATCATATACTGTGAATACTATTATTTAGCCGTGGATAGAAAAGTATAAATACCCTCATATTTTTAACTTGAATAAAGAAAAATCTACTTTGAGTCTCACTTATTTTTATATTTGTTGATTGACTTAGTACTTTTTTATATTATAAACCCTAAATATCACAAGGAAGTCCAGTAAGACCAATACCAAGATTACTCATAAAATCAATACCAATACTCATATCATGATCATTTGTTAAATTCATTACTTCAAAGGTATGATTAAAGCTTTTTCCATTACACTTAATGTTTCCTTCAGTTAAGCCAATTCTCTTAACAGTAGAGTTACAGTCAGCTAACTTTATGACATTATTATTTTTAGGAGGAATAATTAAAAAATTATTTTGGAAACAAAATTTTTTATTTATAGAGGAAAAATTTGCTCCAGTATCCAAGATTGTGATGGTTTTTCTATTGTTTGCAAGTATAGGAAAAGTTATAGAATTATCATTAGTACTTTTAAAGTCTCGAGTAACTATTAATTCTTTTTCTTTTTTAGACTTACAGTCAAGTGCCATACGGTTGAGAGGGCTGTTTATTTCACATTCATCCTCTTCATCAGATACATCATTGTTTGCAGTTCTTACGGTCATCCGGTTTATATGTACTGCATTATCCTTATTGTTGCTATTACTATTTTTAGCATTTAGAAATTCTTTGCACTTATGGCCTTGGAACTATTTTTTGTGACAGTAAGTACATGGCTTGGGTTCAAACTTTCCCTTATTTGCCAGAGGTATCTTGTACTTGTTGGTCAATACTTTACTAGTATTACCAGCATTACGGGTGGTACGTTCATCTTCGTTCATAGGTCGAGCACGTTTATGGGGAGTCTTGGCAGCAAAAGCAGAATCTTCACCAGAGGCAAATACCAAGTCGATAATTTGGTTAATCGAACTAGGTAAGCGAGAACCAAAGTGGGATGAGATCGCTAATTGCGCGACAGACTTGACAGATGCTTTTAAAGAAGCAAAGTGACAGCAAGGAGAGTGCCGTCCTCCATACCAGCTTCACGATGTATCTTTTGGAAGCGGTTTGAGTATTCCCTATTACTCTCGTAGATGCCTTGACACATGGAATCGACTTCAACCATCAACAAGAACTTGCGGTAAGGGGTGTCGAAGTGATCCAAGATCATAGGGCGGACTTGCTTCCAAGAAAAACTTTTTTCCAGCAGTGCTTCCTTGCACCAAGAGAATTGCTCAGGGTTCATACATAGAGGTAACAACCGTTCCCAGTTGGAGTTTAGGGCTTAACCATGAGCACGTAAGACAGTTTCAAAGGTGTTACAAAAATCATAAGCACTGTCGTAGCACTCAGCCTTTTTCCTCCAAATAGCATCACCTTTTAATTGAAGCGTAGGCAAGTCATTTGGCACGACCAGACGAAGAGAATGATTACTTGAACCATCAGCAGGGGTCTTCGTCTCTTCAAACATGGCAGTAAAGGACTTGAGAGCCTCCTTTGCTCTATTCACCTTTTCTTCGCAATCCTTGAATTTCTGATGTGCAGTAAGAGCAGCAGCAGTATCAGAATCATATCCGTTAACAACCATATATTCCATGAAGGGTATCTTGGCTTGATTCTTCAAGTTTTCAATGATACGCAGCTTGCGACTTACAATGTCACCAGTGGCTTCCATCACTTTAGGAGCAGGTGTAGCAGTATCAGTGTCCATGGGGGTAGGTTCAGAAGCATACTTGCTAGCCATACTTCCTTGAGGAGAAGAAAGATCAGAGATTATAGAATTTTGACTTTCTGGGGTACTTGTTACAACGGGATCAATCATGGGTTTTTCTTGAGTTGTAGACATATTGTGATAAAGTTTGGAATTCAAAAAGTAAAGTGTTATGTTCTGGTAAAGTAATTTAAAGGTAGCAATAAAACCAAAAGAATACTTTTTGAGACTGAACTTTATTTAAGACAATCTTCATTGATAAAAAGAAGTCATTACAAGGTATACCATTTATATTCTTCTATTAGTTGGCGGTGTCGTGTTTGGTCATTAATGATGTCTTTATTTATTATTTTATGATTGATCTCAGTCAAGCCTACGTCAGACTATATAATTAATAGTCAGACAATATAATCCAGGGTTCATTCTAAATTATTAGTTCCTCTCCTTTTTCTTACTTAATAAATAGTAGTTGTTAGCTATTGACTTCTTACTGTTTTCATATTATAAGTACCAAATATCTCAGGCGGGTAAATGAGTAGTTGTGAGCGTAGATCCAGTAATTGACATGTTTGATTGAAAAATGATCACTGAATCGATTATGAAAATTTTTAATTCATTGTTTTTATATATCATATTGTTCTTGAACTGATTTGGGAGAATTTTCCCGTCTTCATTGAGAGGAAAGATATATTTATATAAAATGCTTCCAGTCAGATCAAAATTGACTAGGTACCTGATCCATTATTATCCATTTACAGAAATGATGAATAGTAAAGATCATGACTTATTTATTGTTGATGTTTACTTTATAGAATGAATCTAATAGTGATAGTTCTATATAAAAAGAAGAAGAATATATTTTATTTAATAAAGATTTAAATTATTATCTTTTATCAATTTTAATATACAGTAGGTGAAAAAATATGAGCAACCTCTGTTCGATTTGTCTTCATATCTTTTTATTTTTGTGTGTACATTCGCCAGAGCTTTGATATCACACAAACTAATTAAGGCAACAAAGATACATATAATACACTAAAGAGATTGACTGTACTTTTTTTTTTTTGTAGGGGCTCTAGGCCAAATTTATTAATAAATACAGTAGCGGACAAAACTGGTGCACAAAAATTAAAATCAACATTGTATCTCCGCCATATGTCTGCGACTTTTGTGGCATATACCATCTGAAAGACAGTCCAAAATATACATTATGTTATGTAAACCGGAACTGTACCGGACATCCCCCAGGCATAAGGTCATTTTTAGTGATTTTTTGCATATTTCAATTTTCGCCAAAAATGTGGTGCTTGTCTAGCCTTCTTTCAATTTTCCCCATATCTCTCTCGTTTGCTTTCAGATTTCACCGCATATTAGTGAATTTTAGTAGCTCTTAAAAAATATATAAAACCGTAGTTATTTTGTATTTCCCATTGAATCCCCCCTTTTGTTTTTACCCTATTCACTATAACAAAGTACTAGCCTTATATGTTTAAGAAAATAAGCAACTGTAAAAACGAAACTCTGAGATCTCGAATACACTTAGTTCGTACGACAACAGGTATTTCTAGAATAACAAGAATCTCTAAATGGACAATCAACAGGAGAAAGAGGGAAGAAAGAAACTTAATGTCTTGTGATCATGAAGGTCTCCCGCTTTTAGTCTGAAAAGCTACTAGCTCAATCACCAACCTAAAGCTTGGACAAGGTCCGTTACACACAGTTCCTGATGCTCAGCACATTTTGAGGACCTTAAGATACAGTATTAGCAGATTGTCAGTCTGAAGGCACTGTAGGAAGCTAGATTTTGAGTCTGGAAGTAAGGAATCGAAGAATTTCATCAGCTGTATAAGTCGGAAAAAGCGATGAATGTGGTATCACGACAAGCCATTGTATACAATAGAGGGCTGGAAGTCTGCTATCTTTAGCAATGAAACAAATATGAACATTATGGATGCAGATAATATACACTAATATTGAAAGCAAGTCGAGCAACCTGAGCGATTTTTTTACGGTGATCAAACAATGAAGCATGCTGGCTGCTCTGTTATGTTTTAAAGCTGTATTAGATATTGAGGACCGGAATATGTGTGTCAAGTATATGATGGTATAATGAACTCAGAAATATACACATATATTTCGCTTACTTCATACCACAAAAGCCTAGCGTATAGTGGTCTAAAACGTCGTAATCTCTCGTTTCAGTATGACAATGACACAAGGCACAAGTCGACGCATGTCACAAACTCAATATTTGGTAACAGCGCTTCTGTGCTACAAGTTTAGCCGCCACTAATCCCGGCCTAAGCCCGCTTAAGCATGCCAGGTGGCAATTGATGGCAAAGGTATGATGATGCGACACTAGATCAAAAAGGGTCGATGATCTTTGGAAAAGAGTAGTTAAAGAGCCGGGTTCTTTTATTGAAAATGATATACACGCATATTATTAGCATATGCAAAGAAGAACATCCGATGATATTAAGAGATGAGATGATTATATAAAGTCTAAGGTCTTAGCCACTTTTGCGGTTTTTAGAAAATATAAAATTTTATAAATTTAAAGCACGCTTATCGCTCAGTTTTAACAATGCCATGCTTAGAACATACATAAATTACAATGACTAGTATACCCTCCTTCTAGTACAGTTTCATGACTATTGCAATTACCATGAGCAGGTAATGGTAGTTAAAAGCTGAAAAAAAGTTTTGTGCACCAGTTTTGTCCGCTACTGTAGATATAATATTTAAAAGTCACGTGATAGACAGCGGTGAACTTTTATACATCAAGGAAAACGTGTAAATTAAATAATGGGGGCGGGAATTACATTGCGGAGGGCACTGTATCAGATCGCATGGAAGTGATAAGTACCGTAATTTGTTGATATATAATCATTGAGTCAAAAGGAGTATTATCAAAAATAAAACGCCAATGTGCCTTCCAGATACCAAGAAAAGCACAACCGATTATACTATCATTTTGAATGCGTCGTAATTTTTGACGAGGAAAGATCAATTTATACAGAGCGTTAGCTACAGTAGGTCAAAAAATTGCTGCAAGGAATCCATTTTTCTCAATTTTTGTAGCGTACATCCTGCCACAATGGTACAAACTGCCTCTGTTTCCACATAGTAGATTTCCTACATGTCTTGAAAAATCCGAAAGAGTTTAAGCCCCATTGGATAAGTATTGAAGGAAGTATGAGGCGCGCAATTTGAAAATTTGAAAAAACGAAAATTTGAACGCAGTGAATTTATTTATTAATATTTAGTTGATCCTCCTTTTCTATTAATAACCTCTTGAATTCTTACCGGCATGCTATCGATGTACCTTTGGCAAAGTTCTTTATCAAATCCATTCCATGCTTTTTGTACTCGTTCCCAAAGCTCATCCGTTCGTAACAGCTGAGCTTTAACTTCAGCTGATGCCATACATGTTCTATTGGATTTAAGTCCGGACTCTGAGCTGGCCAATCGTTAATATAACTCTATTGGTGACTATTCAACCAGGCTACTGTAGATTTTATCTTGTGCTTTGGGTCATTATCATGCTGAAAGTAAATGTAGGACCAGTCGGAATTATAGTGCTCCATAGTATCACGAAGCGTGGTGTTCAAATTATGCTGGTAAACATCCGAATAAATGCTTCCATCGTAAATTTGGCAGTCATATCCTGGACTTCCGCATGTTATACAGCCTCACGTCATCAACTTGCTAGCTCTATGCTTGACTGTAAATTTCAGGTCACGATGTTGAAAAAGACCACTTGGCCTTTTCCAATAGTAGTTACCACCATCAGATCCCCATACATTGATCTCAGATTCATTAAAGAATACCGTTTATTGTCAGTCGTCTACTGTCTAATCCTGATGATCGTTGACACATTCTAACTGATGCTACATATGTGCTTTTGTCGGAAATAGCTTCTTTTTTTCTATTGAAAAATGGAACTCCATTGATTTCAGTACCTTAATTGCTGACTGGTATGAGATATCATAGCCAAGTTCAGCCAGCTCCCGGCATACCTCTTTGGCAGTATTTGGAACCCCTTTAACGAATTTTCTTTTGCTTAACCGCTTCGTCACTTTGGAGTTTATTGTAGGTCTACCACCTGTATTTATTGTCCTGTTTAAAAACAACCTTCTAAAGTAACTACTAGCAGTTGATTTATGTACTCCAGTCTCCTTAGCAATAGCGTACGCTGATGTGGGCTCAGTTAATGCTTGTTTGAGATTGTTTACTTTCTCGTTTGATAGTCGTTTAGGCATGTGGTTGATGATAGGGTAAAAAAGATAAATAGTGCAAGCAAGACAATTTAAAATTTAAAATAAAGGAATTGCAAGCGTCTTTATATACTGCTAACATTCTTACGATGTCAAGGATGTGAATTCATACGATAACAATCGGCTGGGTCGTATTAAAATTCGTTATTCCAAACATTTGTAAACAAGTAAAAAATGCCAGATGTTTATAACATTCCCTTTAACTATATCAAATTCCGCCAATAACCATTGTCCATATCAGATAATCGACGAATAAATGCCCTTTCTAGTGAGGTACAAACGATCAAAGTTTGAGATAGTTTGGTGCAGTATCCATAGACAACCAGCTGTAAAACCGGTATTTTGCAATTCCTTGCAGCAATTTTTTGACCTACTGTATATCTAACAGTGGCACGTCATGGACACCAAAAAATTGTTTCCAGAGTAGCCGCCAAATGATCAATTTGCTCGGACAACGAAAGAGGAAGTGATCTGAGTTTTCGGGTGTAGAAGGGTCTCCACACAAACGACAATGTGAGTCACAGATGTTGGGTACTAAGGCTTGCACTCGTTCAGCATTGGGGAATTTCCTATGAAATAGTCGGTACCATGGAGTTCTGATAGCCAACGGAATATCCATGTTCCAAAACCGTTTCCAAAAAGAGGAGGATCTTGTGTGGCCTAAAGTGCCAGCAAAGGACTGTTTAATTTTCTCGAGATGCGCTTGTCTAAAGGACTTTGGTGTAATTACAGACTTGTTTGGATCAATTAGCGGGTCCACCAAAGCATTGCAAAAAGCGTCAAAGGTACGATATCCAGTATTTACAGAATCAGAATCCGAAGAACGTGGAAGACATAACCGCGCAAAAAAAGGTAGTAATATTACTTCGCCAGACTGTATCCACCGTAAAAGTTTCAAGATACGGTATTTTCCAAAGATAAGTGAAGAATGTCCTTGGCTGGATGACAATGGAATAAGGCATTGAAGCACAGGATCGAAGAAAAAGGCATCTTTAACAAGAACTGTGTCAAAGGAGTGCTGAACTGAAGGCTTGATCTGAGCAGGCCACGATACTGTAACCGACAAAGGGAGTGAAAGACAAAAGTCAGATGTCAATTGAGGAGGTTGATCCAAAGGAACATTCAATTTCTTGGAGACCATAGCTCTATCAAAAAGACTATCGAAGGCACGATAAAGGATGGAACAGAGTCCAGGTCGATATTCATGCAACAGACCACGCCGTAGAGCTGGGAAGATGAAAGGCAATCGTCGATCTAAGAGCGGTAAAGTAGACATGCTTTCCATGTGAGCACCAATCCATCGTACAGTCAGGGAAGTGGGATTGTTTTCATGAATTAGTGGAGTCAGCCACCGAAACTGTAAGGCTAACTGTTGGATAGCCAGATTCAAAACACCTAAACCACCTTGTTTGAGGGGGAGTTGAAGTACATCAAAAGAAACAGGTGGAAAGACTCTAAACATAAGAAATTCACGGCAGATGGATCCAATAGTACCAAGCAGACGTTGCGGAAACCATGAAACACGCAGTACAGTAAGGGACAAAATCAGTCCGTTTTTTGGTTTTTTTCGCAATGCCTCGTCGGGAATTAAGCTTAGAGCTCTGCTTTGCTGACGAAAAATTTGTCTCTTCCTTCAACAAAGTTGACAATATTTGTCGGAAATGGTATTTTTTATTTTTCGCCATGTTATAAGAAGATATATTGAAAATAATGTATTTTTATTTTTTTGAATTTTGATTAGTACTTGGTATCGCGGCCCTTACGCTGGATTACGTCCCGAACTCGACGGGGCATAGAGTGAATAAGGTTTCTACAGTACTCTGGAGTTGCTAGGTCATACCAAAGCTTCAAAACCCGGTCAAATAATGCTTGGTCAGTCTCAACCACAGAAGAAGGTGGTCTTGTCATCTGTTCCTTCTTTTTAAGCATGGCCCATGCATTTTCAATTGGGTTAAGGTCAGGGGAGTATGCTGGCCAACTCAGGAGCTTAATCTTGTTCTTTTGGAACCATTTTGAAGGAGCTGAAGCACAATGGATGCTTGCATTATCTTGTTGAAAGATCATGTCCTTACTTTGCAGGCCATAATACTTCAATGTCTCCTTGTATTCCTCCTCAAGTACTGACGTGTATAGCTCACCATTTACATTACTTTGTAGCCAGGACATGTAGCCCCCTCCATGTATAGTTATGCAACTCCAAAGCATGATCCCGCCTCCTCCATAAGCATGTTTCTTTTTGTAGTGATGGTCTCGATAAGGTGCATTATCCTCTTTCCAAGCGTATTCTAGGCCATTAGACCCTCTTTTTTGGATCTTTGTCTCATCAGAAAAGACAACGCGTTCCCAATCAGTCTCGGACCAGTCTTTATGAGCCTTTGCCCAATCATATCGTGCCTTTTGCTTGTCATTATTAAGTGGAAGTACCGTCTTTTTCTTAGTCGATTTTAGACCTTTGCGTTTCAAAGTACGAGCAATTGTTTTTGGATTGACCATTTGATCTGGTTTTTTAACGCCAAAGGGAGCATCGGCTGCGCTTTTAGATAAGCCAAGTCTTATGTCTCTAGCTGCTTTGGTTTCCTCCCTAGGTGTGAGTAAACGATGTCTACCCGCGCTATTTTTTGACTGCAACTTGGTTTTCCTTGAAATTCTTCGAATCATGGACTTTCCACAGCCTACTTTTTTTTAATTACATCCCATGGAATGGAGTGGTTCAACATGTTTTCAATTTGGGCATGTTTGTCGGCATTCTTTGCTGTCATGGCGTGTTTGGCTAATCTGAGATGAGGTAAATGAGGAAAAAGAAAAAATGTAAAAAAATAAAAGAAGCTAAAATATGAGAACACGTTAGCGTTCACTGACGTCATAAGACGTACCAAACTAAATCTCAAGTCAGTCCAGTGACTGTTTCTGGAGATATGGTGTCTAATGCAAAATCGGGCGTTAGCAACAATCACGGAAAATCACTTTTTCCGCCATAACTACAGAGAAAATGGTGGTAGAAGCAATTAGGTTACACCAATAATTTTGTTTAGCTTGCGTGCAAATGTTTCGTCAGCAAAGCGAAGCCCTAAGTTTAATTCCCGGCGAGGCATTGCGAAAAAACCAAAAAACGGACTGATTTTGTCCCTTACTGTAGCTTGTACGGGAGTGAGGGTGGCTGTCTTGATGTGGTCAGCAAAGGCTTGAGTAGTGATCCATTGCTTGGCAATGAAATCACGAGCCACAGCTGAGCGCACAGTAGGACGCATACGATCCAGGGCGGTGAGGAGGTGAGAGGTGTGGATCTGCACCATCTTTTGTTGTTTCTCATTTTCTGAGAGGTCTTGGTATTTGTTATCGCGCAGGTTGGTGGGATTGCGAGGATCAAAATCGTTGATGAGCTTGATACCAGCTGTATCAAGCTTATTAGTGGCAGTCGAAGCGTACTCGTTGTGGACAAGGAGTGCTACCACGCGGGTGGTGGGGTGGTAGACGTCGAGGATACGCCAGTTCTCCAGGCCAAGCATACCTACCTTCTTGCGAACATTGGTGATGGACTCCCTGAAGCGACAAGGAAGGTAAAGGTATTGGAACCCGTTATTTACAGGAGGAGGAGCAAAGGTAAGGGCAGCGACCTGAAGTTGGCGTTTGGAAGGCGCCTTACGGGTACGGGTGGTAGCCTTGGGCTTGGGTGGCTGCGTGGTACGCATACCCTTACGAGCAGCCGAGGCGAACGAGGAAGTTGTAGGTGCAGGAGTGGAGGTAGGAGTGGGAGGTGACTTCCACTTGGAGGCCTCAGATCCAGCAGGCTTGTTAACTGCTACAGTCTTAGGTGTAGCAGTAAGTGGGGCATTAAGAGCCTCTAGCTCTTTAATACGGCGATGAGCCGCCTCAAGGTCAGCTCTTAGGTTCTGGTTCTCTTTGGTCAGAGCTTCCAGGTGTGCAAGGCGTTGACCTTGGCTGGTAATCATGGCCATGATCGGTTGGAACCAATCAGGCATACCGGGAAGGATACCAAAGTCAAGAGGCCCATTGAGTGAGAGGGCCGATGCGGTAGGGGCAGTGGCAGGGCCAAAATGGAAATCTGGCTCGCTTGTCAATGTGGTGGTGATGCTGGTAGGGTTGGTGATATTGGCTATATCCATGTTGTGCTTTGGCTTGCCGGTTGGGTGACGCTCAATATCAAGAGGTAGGAAGGGCGGAGAACGATCTGCGAGGGTGCGTTTAGTGGCGGCAGAGGGTTCAGGGTCAGGGGAAGTTTGTCTTTTGTTGTTGCTGTTCTTCTGACTGTCTAAAGGAGTATTTGTTGGATTTCTCGATGGGATTTCAATCTTAGAAGGTGAGGGTTGTTGTTTGTTGTTTATCTTGGATGGATTGATTGAACTAATGATGGATTGCTTTGTTTTTCTTTAAAGAAGTGTGAACGGATGATTGCACTGCAAATAATCGTGCAAACTCTGCACACTGTTAATTTTTAGCAATATGCTTTTCTGTTTAACGATGCCAAAAGCTGTGATTGAATGGGTATTTATGCCGACGTCAATATCGGCACCCTTTAAGGACCTAAATGTCTGTCAATATATTCTGCGTCTCTGTATGGTGCCGATATTAACGAAAATGATGATCCATAGCTCTAAGTAGATTTATACAGACCCAATTGTCGTTTTGCGAAGGCGTCTCTCTTGTTAGCTGCTTTACATAGTCTATTCTACGTTATAAATAATTTGGCAACCAATGATACTTTTTAAATCATTACTTTATTTGTCTTTTTGCTCTTTATAAACCACTCATATTGCCTTATATACTTCTTTATGAACCACTTATATAGCTTTATATACTTCTTTATTGACCATTCATATTGCAATAAATATTGCTTTATATACACAAAAAAATAGGGATTTTGTTTATAAAAAATAGCTTTTTTTTTTATTTGAATAAAATAATAATAACAATACATAGTATTTCTTTGCTTGTAGCGTTTTAAAAGTGTACTTGACTTACCTAATGTCACCAGAATAGCAGCATCTAATCTAAAAATACATCAATTAGCCTCGTGGAACTCAAAAAGTTCTCAAAAGAAAAAAAAAAAAAAGAAAAAAAGAAAAAAAGAAAAAAAAAGCCAAGCTTGAGGATTCAAAGACACAAGGATTCAAAGACTTGGGTACTCAAAGCAAAAGAAAAGACATCAGTACTTAAGAACCAAAGCAAAGGCAGAAAAGAGATAGAAAAGGCCAAAGCAAAGCAGCATTCATCTATAATAGTTATTAGCTATCGTGTATATATAATAAAAGTAATAGTACCTTTCTTTAGATAGACCATGGGAAGAAAACTAGCTAAGCGTATACAAACGACTAAAAAAGCAGCAGACATCTGTAATATTTATTAGCTATTGAGTATATGTAGCAAAAATAATAGCACCTTGCTTTATACAGTAGCGGACAAAACTGGTGCACAAAAATTAAAATCAACATTGTATCTCCGCCATATGTCTGCGACTTTTGTGGCATATACCATCTGAAAGACAGTCCAAAATATACATTATGTTATGTAAACCGGAACTGTACCGGACATCCCCCAGGCATAAGGTCATTTTTAGTGATTTTTTGCATATTTCAATTTTCGCCAAAAATGTGGTGCTTGTCTAGCCTTCTTTCAATTTTCCCCATATCTCTCTCGTTTGCTTTCAGATTTCACCGCATATTAGTGAATTTTAGTAGCTCTTAAAAAATATATAAAACCGTAGTTATTTTGTATTTCCCATTGAATCCCCCCTTTTGTTTTTACCCTATTCACTATAACAAAGTACTAGCCTTATATGTTTAAGAAAATAAGCAACTGTAAAAACGAAACTCTGAGATCTCGAATACACTTAGTTCGTACGACAACAGGTATTTCTAGAATAACAAGAATCTCTAAATGGACAATCAACAGGAGAAAGAGGGAAGAAAGAAACTTAATGTCTTGTGATCATGAAGGTCTCCCGCTTTTAGTCTGAAAAGCTACTAGCTCAATCACCAACCTAAAGCTTGGACAAGGTCCGTTACACACAGTTCCTGATGCTCAGCACATTTTGAGGACCTTAAGATACAGTATTAGCAGATTGTCAGTCTGAAGGCACTGTAGGAAGCTAGATTTTGAGTCTGGAAGTAAGGAATCGAAGAATTTCATCAGCTGTATAAGTCGGAAAAAGCGATGAATGTGGTATCACGACAAGCCATTGTATACAATAGAGGGCTGGAAGTCTGCTATCTTTAGCAATGAAACAAATATGAACATTATGGATGCAGATAATATACACTAATATTGAAAGCAAGTCGAGCAACCTGAGCGATTTTTTTACGGTGATCAAACAATGAAGCATGCTGGCTGCTCTGTTATGTTTTAAAGCTGTATTAGATATTGAGGACCGGAATATGTGTGTCAAGTATATGATGGTATAATGAACTCAGAAATATACACATATATTTCGCTTACTTCATACCACAAAAGCCTAGCGTATAGTGGTCTAAAACGTCGTAATCTCTCGTTTCAGTATGACAATGACACAAGGCACAAGTCGACGCATGTCACAAACTCAATATTTGGTAACAGCGCTTCTGTGCTACAAGTTTAGCCGCCACTAATCCCGGCCTAAGCCCGCTTAAGCATGCCAGGTGGCAATTGATGGCAAAGGTATGATGATGCGACACTAGATCAAAAAGGGTCGATGATCTTTGGAAAAGAATAGTTAAAGAGCCGGGTTCTTTTACTGAAAATGATATACACGCATATTATTAGCATATGCAAAGAAGAACATCCGATGATATCAAGAGATGAGATGATTATATAAAGTCTAAGGTCTTAGCCACTTTTGCGGTTTTTAGAAAATATAAAATTTTATAAATTTAAAGCACGCTTATCGCTCAGTTTTAACAATGCCATGCTTAGAACATACATAAATTACAATGACTAGTATACCCTCCTTCTAGTACAGTTTCATGACTATTGCAGTTACCATGAGCAGGTAATGGTAGTTAAAAGCTGAAAAAAAGTTTTGTGCACCAGTTTTGTCCGCTACTGTATGGGCTAAGAGAAAAACCTTGCTAAGCTTTACCAACAAGTAAAAAAAAAAAGGAAGCAGTACGCATCTATAATAATTATTAGTTATTGAGTATATAGTAAAAGTAATAGTACCTTGCTTTAGATGGATCATGAGATAAAAAAAAAAGAAAAAAAAGCATTAGCCAAGCTTATACTAACAAGTAAAAGAAGCAATGATAATCATGGGAGAGACTTTATAAAGACCATTTAAAACATCACGAAAGGAACAAACACAACTTTACTAAAAAAAAATACCATAAGAATAGAAATAGAATATATATAATGTTAAGAACTTACCTTTTAGAAAGAATGTTTTGTTTAAAAAAAAAAGAAAAAAAAAAAAGTACTTTTTTTATAGCCTCATTTTACCAGTGTTACAGTTATCCACTATCGATTAAAATAAGTCTTCTTTAATACTGTTTAACTATTGAAACATTCAGAGAGGCTATTCATAAACAGTTTAAACTTTCTCTTCTTTTTTTTTTTATTTAAATGTAATATCTTTAACTCCAAAGGCTTTTTTTCTTCGCTTTTTTTGTAGAACAAACAAAAGTATCATCTTGTTTTGTGTTCATCTTCAATTTATTTTGTACTTATGTTTTTTTTTTTTTCTTCCATATATAATTTGTTTTAAAAAATGTCTCGTCGTGCTGCCACCCTCCATCAACGTTCCCAGCAATGCTCCCAAGAGAGCAAGAATTTCCCATGAGCATGCTGGTCATCATCCACCGTTGTTCCTGTTTCTGCTGCTGCTCCTGCTCCTGCTCCTGCTCCTGCTCCTGCTCCTGCTCCTGCTCCTGCGCCTGCTCCTGCTCCTGCTCCTGCTCCTGCTCCTGTCCTGTTCCTGTTCCTGTTCCTGTTCCTGTTGCAAGCTTCAGTAGCTTTACAGCTCCTCGCTTGGAGAGCCCTGTTGGCACTGAAGCCTCGGAGCAGCCTCTGGTCTCGCACCAGAGATAATAGCTGCTCAGATACAGCAATTACAACAATTGCTGCAGCAACAGCAACAGCAGCAGCAACACCGAGCTTCAGAAGCTGAGGTCGGACGCGGCCAAAAACGAATGCAGTGTAAGTTTAGGACATATTTATTAAATTAGTAATTGTAATTTAATAACTATATTTTATACCTTTCTGTGTCATATAGAGTTATTTAGCAGAATACTACCGTGATTACGTTGTTGGTCGCAGAAGCGAATTTGACTTGGACGTTACCTTTGCCCACAAAAACAACAGAAAGGTCAAGGCGTTGTTGTATGAGCAAGCCAGAAAGCACCATCGTTTTGATTTGCTCACCACCTCACAAATAAATGCTATAATTAGGAGCAAGTATTCCTACATGATGAGCAAGGCCAAGGGGAAGACAGTTGTTTCACCAAAAACTACCTGTCGTAGCCGTATAAATACGGTGAGTATTTAATATTTTGAAGATTATACTATAAAATATAGGAAATACTTACATTGATACCTTACAATAGAAACTCTCTAACAGGAGATCTGTTTATATGGCTAACCCTTCCGCGTTCGACGCCCGTTTCCCGTTCACTGGTAAAATTCTGACTGTTGACTGGACGTCATATGAAGAAGATGGGCCAGAGGACGAGAACGGCCGTACGTTCGTGGTCAAAAGGCCATCATTTAGAAGCAACGAAGTAAGCAAAATGTTGTTGACAAGTTTCATCTTCTAATATACCTTAATTAATCTATAGGTGGTGCAATTCCACGAAGAGTTGCAAAAAAGATACAAGGAGTCGATGAAGAAAAAGGGGGCTCCACCAACTATTAGAAGAATAATAGAAAACGTTGAGGTGGAGTTCCCCGACAAACTTGATGATGCCGATTTTCCTTCCTGGGCTTTTTCTTCTTCTGCTCTTGGTTTTCCAACCTCTGTTTCTACTTCTTCCTCTTTTGCGACTTCCAGTTCAATGCAGTAGGCATTCTTCCCCTTTTTTTTTTTCTTGGTTTGTTGTTTCTTCACAAATTGAATAAAATTTTTTAAAAAAAAGTCTATTGAATGATTCTTTAGTAAAATATATAATAAAACAATAATAATAATAATAATAATAAATGAATGAATGAACGCTTCGACATAGTTTTTACATATAGATCCGTCTTGGGAGAGAAAGTGTAAGAATATGATTATCTAAATATGACTTCACTGCTACTGGATTGTGAATTTTGTGAACAGGAAGTATATTTTGTTGTGAGACTGGGTCAAACTGGTTTTTCCACACTTGAATGCCAGTATCATCAAAGGAGGGAAAGTGATGGGTCGCATGGCTGTACCAATTGACAAATGCAAAGTAATGAGTGTAGTTGTTAAATGAATGTGTAAAGAGATAAGAAATTTGACCAATGCGTATTTCGTTGTTGATAATAGCTTGGATAATGCAGGAGGATGAAGAAGTTGAAGTATTTTTTGATGATGTATATTTTTGTCCAAGCAAGTTTATATTTTTAAATGAATGAATAATATTGCTGATAAACGTGCCAGGGATGAGTGCATAGGTATAGGTGTAGTAATTAATTAATGATTCATAGTGTTCTGGGCATATAAGTTGAGTTCGATTGTCGCAATTTAAAGGAAAGGATGTGGGTGGCAGAGGCTCACTACCAGTTATTGTTGAATTGAATAAGCTAGGTCCGTCTATGAAACGAGAGTAATCAAATGGCGTTAAACCACTCTCGTCATTCGTAACCTCACCTATCTCTTCTATAAATTTAATTAGTAGGAGTATGTCTTCGTTTGTTGAATTTATAAAGGAATGTAAAGAATATACTAGATCTTGTGTGTGAACATTTTGAATAAACATAGTAGCATAAGTGGTTTCAAATCCAGTCTTAAAATTGATGTTGATATGTTTCATATCGCCATTGAGACGTTCAAAGCCATAAAGCCAAAAAGAGTATGAGGGACCAAAGTCCAGGAAGCTTTCTTTTAAATGAAGATGCATATGCATATTTGGGGTGGGCATAGATTCACCATACAGCTCGACACAGGTCTTGCCAAAGTTTTTCATCAATAGATGTGCGGTATCTATGTCTTCTACTGTGATGGAAGGGCCAGTGACCAGCTTCACAGCATCGACATACCGCAACCAGTTTGTAAAATGTTCACCTGCCAGTTTTTGTTTGAGCAGGAAAGGTGACAGCACAACAACCCAGGTTCTCCACTCATCTGATTTCATATTAGCAAAAGCACCAGAGATTTTTCCTATTTTTTTTTTAAAAAAAAAGAAAAAAAATAAGTATTTTGTTCCACCATGAAATAAAGCTTTATTCCATGTATATATAAACACGATCAAGCAGTATTACATACCTTCAGATAGCTTAGCGTATTGCTGAGGAATGCTGATAGTAGTCGACTCTGTTGCCATTGCTGGAAAATCAGTAGAAACAAGCAAGCCAAAATCCTGCCAGACTTCAATCATTTTTTTAGGCGTTCCAAGAAACAAGTTATGCATTGGATCGACAGTTACATATCTCACCACATCAAAGTAAGGAAGTCGATGTACTTCACTCCACTTTGTACCAGAACTTGCCTGTTTTTCTTCTTGTTGTGCCTTGTGCGTAGCAGTCAACCAGTCATACGCATCAAATCTTTGCTGTTCCCACGTTCTTTGCACCCAGTTTTCATCGTTGAAATCAGAAAAGTTTGGCTTTGAAGACCTGGTACCAGTTGATAGACGGCCAAAAGCAGTTGAGCACTTGTTACATGCTTTAGTAGCCATGGCGCCCATGTATCCAGCTACTTTTCTTGCTGCAGGCATATCACAATTGATGGACATCAATGCCACACGAACTAGTTCTCCGTTAGGATTTTCGTAAGTGGGCATTATAACACCATTGTACAGTACAAGCAATTCATCTACCAATGGCTTCAAGAAATTTTGTATTTGATCATCGTTGGGCTCATGCGGTCCAGGAATAACACCTGCCAAAACGATGTTGGAAAACTTCATACGTGTATTTCTTGGCAGATTGTTGATTGCAAGGTAAATGGCACCACTAGAATGCTTCATGTTGTCACTTGGCTGGAACCAATCCACATTCAAGGATACCATCAATGATCTTGGTTGGCTGGTAAAAATTTGCCCGTTTGAATCCACAAGCTGATTCCAAACTCTGCCATCGTATATGTCGAACATAACATCTTCATCAACTGATCTTCTTCTCCATTGCTCAATTTGTTGTTCAAAACTGGGTCGCATAAAGAACTTTTTTAAAGTCTCAGTAATTGAGTTGTAGGGATACTCAAGCACTGGCTTTAAACTGCTGCCTGCAAAAAGAGCATTTCCACATGGTTGTGCTTGTCGATAAGGGTTGTGAGGGAAGCGTACATAGCCACAGGAGCGAGAATGCAAGCTTCCAGAAGTGTAAACGCTTCGACAAGCAGAGCAAACAAGAAAACGGGACAAACCATTGCTGGCAGTGGAATAATTGACCATAGTACGGGCAGTAGAGATCTTTGTAGGAATCTCCATACCATGGCCAAGAGAACGGACAAAGAAGGAAAGAAAGGCCAACAAGTCTTCACCGGCTTTCACCGAGAGGTGCTTTGCTTGAAAAAGCACAATGAACAACAGCAAGAGGTGACGAAGCTGTTCTTCATTACTCATTCCTTCCTCTTCGTCAATATTCATTCCGTCTAACAAGTTGCAAAATACATTTCAATAAATAAAACCTTTCTTATATTAAATACTTTGCTGATTAAAAATATACCTCCAGTTACTGGTTCAGGAATGGCTGATGAGTATTCGACAGTTTCCTCCCCGTTGTCGTTAGCTTCAGATACTCTTCTCGATTCTATTTTGTTTTTTTTTTTTTTGTTTTTTTTGAAAATTAGCACGTTTGGATTTCTATTGAAAAATAAAACAAAAAAACCTCTATTTCTAACTCTGTCGATAAGTTCATGACCTCTTACAGTTCTCTTTGCAAGCATTCTGAATCCATTGGGATGGTTGCTGCATTCAGAACAGGTACAAATAATTTTGGTGGTGTTGAAGTTGTTCATGTTTATATTTTTTAAATTTGGAAATAGCAAAGAAAATTGGTAGAAAGAGAAAATATGCCTGATAAAAAAAAACATGGTAAATTTAAAAAACAAAGTCGGTGCTTAAAGTAACCTTTTTTTTTCTCTCGTTTTGTTTCATGGAATACTCTAGATGCCAAAGGCATAAGAAAAAAGGAAAGCTCAAGCACTGGTCAAATGTAAGTTTATTAAAAAAAAATAACAACCAAGTCTAATGTCGATTTCTTTTTTTTTTTTTTTTTTTTTTACAGTAGGAATTCCTAATGGGACACATTCGGATGATGAACATTAACCTCATGAGAGAAGCTGTTCTTTCCAACATGACAAAGCTATAAGAATATCAAACTTTTATTACTGCTTGCTGCTGAAAATTCCTCTTTGGTAACGGAAGTTGGCAATGTTAACATCTCTAATGGCTAATGGCTGATGGCTAATGGCTAATGGCTAATGGCCTAATGGCAAATTACACCCATGTGTAAACATGATGTAAGTAATGAACCAGTGTAAGCTTAAAAACATATATTCTCTTGTATTATTTGTCATAAAAAATAATAAAGCCATCTATTTACTTGAAAAACAAAAACGCTGTACTTGTATGTGTTAATTATAACAAAATGTGAGCAAAGCTTCTTTATTTTTTTATTCTTTTTAAAATATACAAGTATTCTTTTGTTATAACATAAAAGCATTTGCATTTCTATAAAGTATATTTGCTCTAGATTATTGTTTTCATTTAAATAAGGAACCTTTTATTGCTATATTCTTTTTTTTTTCGCTGTCTTTTTTTTTTTTTTACTTTTAATCTTTCAGCTTCTTTTTTTTTTTTACTAAACGCAACTATTTTGTTACGTTCTGTTACACATTTCCAATGAGCTTAGCTAAAGATCACAGATTGCCTTCCTAGTATGTATTCTTCTGTACAAAATAATCGCACGGTGCTTTTGTTTTCCGCATTTTGCCCTCAAAAATAAAAAAAAAGAAAATATCGGTCTTTCAACGATAGAGGAGAACAAGCTTTCCAAAAAAAAAGATCATCTGTAAAAAAAGACATTTCTTTAAAAATGTGAATAACTCCATGAATATTTACCCTACAAATAAAATAATAACATCGTTAAATTTCTTTATTTTTTTCGCATCTAAATCTTTTTTCAAAATTCGAAAATGATCAATACAGCAAGATTTAATTTTTTTCACGAAAAAAAGTAACAATTTGTTACCCAAACGAAGAGCAATCTTGCGCAATCCGGTACCTAATTGGAACGATTATTTGCAGTGTTGCACTGCAAATAATCGTGCAAACTCTGCACACTGTTAATTTTTAGCAATATGCTTTTCTGTTTAACGATGCCAAAAGCTGTGATTGAATGGGTATTTATGCCGACGTCAATATCGGCACCCTTTAAGGACCTAAATGTCTGTCAATATATTCTGCGTCTCTGTATGGTGCCGATATTAACGAAAATGATGATCCATAGCTCTAAGTAGATTTATACAGACCCAATTGTCGTTTTGCGAAGGCGTCTCTCTTGTTAGCTGCTTTACATAGTCTATTCTACGTTATAAATAATTTGGCAACCAATGATACTTTTTAAATTATTACTTTATTTGTCTTTTTACTCTTTATAAACCATTCATATTGCCGTATACTTCTTTATGAACCACTCATATTGCCTTATATATTTCTTTATGAACCACTTATATTGCTTTATATACTTCTTTACCGACCATTCATATTGCAATAAATATTGCTTTACATATACAAAAAAATAGGGATTTTGTTTATAAAAAATACTTTTTTTTTATTTAAATAAAATAATAATAATACATAGTATTTCTTTGCTTGTAGCGTTTTAACTGTGTACTTGACTTACCTAATGTCACCAGAATAGCAGCATCTAATCTAAAAATACATCAATTAATCTCGTGGAACTCAAAAAGTTCTCAAAAGAAAAAAAAAAAAAAAAAAAAAGCCAAGCTCAAGGATTCAGAGACACAAGGATTCAAGGATTCAAGGACTTGGGTAATTAAAGCAAAAGAAGGAAACACATCAGTACTTAAGAACCAAAGTAAAAACCAGGAAAGAAACAGAAAGAGGCCAAAGCAGAGCAGCACTCATCTATAATGATTATTAGCTATCGTGTATATATCGTAAAAGCAATAGTACCTTTCTTTAGATAGACAAGGGGAAGAAAACTTGCTGAGCTTTTACCAATAAGTAAAAAAAAGGAAGCAGTACGTATCTATAATAATTATTAGCTATGATGGATATGTAATAAAAGTAATAGTACCTTTAGATGGGCTAAGAGAAAAAAACTAGCTAAGCGTATACTCACAAGTAAAAAAAGCAGCAGGCATCTATAATAATTATTAGCTATGATGGATATGTAATAAAAGTAATAGTACCTTGCTTTAGATGGACCATGAAAAAAAAAAAGAAAAGAAAAAAAGATACCAGTCAAGCCTATACCAACAAGTAAAAGAAGAAGCAATAATAATCCTGGGAAAAAGACTTTATAAAGACCATTTAAACCATAAAGAAAGAAATCAATACAATATTACTAAAATACAAGTACCGTTAGAACAGGAATAAAATTTATATAATATTAAGAACTTACCTTTTATAAAAAAAGAGAAGAAGAAAAAAAAAAAAAGAAAAAAAGAGGTGTTTTTTTGTAGCCTTATTTTACCAATGTTACACTTATTCAATGTCTATCCATATTAGAAAACAAAAACAGTTGCTTTTCATGTAGTCTGTATTTAATGGTATCCCAAAAGATAACTTATACATTGCTTGAGTAAGTTTTATTACTTGCGTGCAATATCTTTAACGTGGAGGATATTATTTTTTCTTTTCTTTTTTTTTTTTTTTTCTCCCTTGTTTTGTTTCATGGAATACACTAAATGTCAAAGGTACAAAAGATAAAATAGAATGCTCAAGGATTGATCATATGTAAGTTTATAAAAAAAAATAATAACAACCAAGTCTAATGTTGGGTTCTTTTTTTTTTTTTTTTTTTTTTTTACATTAGGAATTCCTAATGGGACACATTCGGATGACGAACATGAACCTCATGAGCAAAGTTGTTCTTTCCAACACGATAAAACTATAAGAATGTCAAACTTATATTACTGCTTGTTGTTGAAAAGTTTTTTTTTGGTAAAGGAAGTTGGCAATGTTAACATCTCTAATGGCTAATGGCTAATGGCAAATTACACCCATGTGCAAACATAAAGTAAGTAATGAACTAGTATAAGCTTAAAAACATATATTCTTTTATATTATTTGTCATAAAAAAATAATAAAGCACTTTATTTACTTGAAAAACAAAAAAAAACTGTGCATGTATCTATTAATTATAACTGCCTTGTAACAAGATGTTAACAAAGCCTCTTTTTTTTATTCTTTTTAGAATATACACATAATCTTTTGTTACAATGTAAAAGCATTTGTATTTTTATAAAACATGTTTACTGTTAGGTTATTGTTTTCATTTGAATAAGTAACATTTTATTGCTATGCCCTTTTTTTTTTTTTTTTCACTAAGTCTTTTTTTTTAACTTTGTCTTTTTTTTTTTACTTTTAATTTTTCAGCTTCTTTTTTTTTCCCAAACGCAACTATTTTGTTACATTCTGTTACACGTTTCTAATGAGCTAAGCTAAAAAGCACAGACTGCCTTCCTAATATGTATTCTTCTGATCAAAATAATCGCAGAATGCTTTTGATTTCCGCATTTTGCCCTCAAAAATAAAAAAAAGAAGATATCGGTCTTTCAACGATAGAGGAGAACAAGCTTTCCAAAAAAAGATCATCTGTAAAAAAAAAGACATTTTTTTAAAACGTGAATAACTTTATGAATATTTACCTTACAATGAAAAAAATAACATTACTTAATTTCTTTATTTTTTTCGCATCTAAATCTTTTTTCATATTTCGAAAATGACCAATACAGCAAGATATAATGTTTTTTTAAAAAAAAACTTTAAAATCTGTGGACCTATGACTGTCACCGATATCAGAATTCTACGTCAAAGGTGCAACATTATTTGCAGTGTTGTTTAGCCGTGCACATTGGTGTAACAATCAAAAGTGCGAAAGAAGCACCTGATATATGCTTTTCCCCTGATTATGCTTTACCTTGAATAGCTTGAAATTTAAAACAGTAACCAGGAAAAAGAGAACTAGTATTGACTTTAAAGGCGTAAAGTAAGTGTAAAAAAAATAAAAAAAAAAATAAAGAGAAGACTGTATATTGTTTATTCAATAAAACTTGTAATCCTTTTATACTTTTCATTGGCTGCTAGCCACTCCGTTATACTTCTACAATTTAAATGGGACCATCATTATTATTCAAAAAAAATACATAAGGCCACCATTACATCTTGAATATCGATTGATCAGGCATTAGGATAAGGACCCTTTTGAGAACCCTTAATTTCCGCCTTCATTTCAGTCTCAGCACGACCAGCACTCAGGGTCAAATAACTGTCCGACCCATACCCAAGTCTATTCCGGTCTACGTCACCCGGACCCATCGGTGTTTCATTTGAGAAAAAGAGGCGGCCCTGGCGAACATAGCACATATCACGTACCACCCCTCTAGCCTCTTCTTTCTTAAATGGAACCACATTCACCAAAAAGGCAGGATTCTGTCTTGAATTCACCCATGAACGAAATTGTTGTTGTGCAGCAGAAGTCAACACATCAGGCACCAAGTGAGCAGCACTCTTGTCATAAGGTCGCAATCTGTCTCCATTAACAGCATGCCTGAGTCTTTGACTATTATGCCCAGTTAAATGATAAGTCCCATTCTTGTTCACTTTCAACACAGTATATGGTCCCAACCACTTATCAGAAAACTTGGTAGCAGGTGTATTATCTTTGAGGAGTACTTGTTCTCCGACTTGATATCTTCTAGGATCGATAACTCTTGCATCGTATCTAATCTTTGCTTTTGCCTTTTGCTCGTCTGATTTCATTCTTGCTAATGTTCTCACCTCTTCCATTTTGTCTTGAATCATTACTACTCTATCCTTTAGAGCTTCCAGTTCTTCTCCAAGCACAAAATCTTCTCTAGGCGCTTCCCACACTGCAGGAGATCGAAATTCATACCCAAAAAGTAAATAGCTAGGACTGTAACCAGTGGCAGTATTCACCATCGATCGTAGAGCCATCAACGCAGGATCCAAGTACTTATCCCATTGAGATATTTCTTCACCATCCCGTGCCAATTTAGCCATTGTTTGAGTTAAACTCTGGTTCAACCTTTCGCACATACCATTCACCTGAGGACGGTAACTGGTTGTCATAATATTCTTGCATCCGATTTGTCTGAGGAAGTAGTGAACATACGTTGAGATAAAATTAGCACCCCTATCCGACAAGATATACTGAGGCACACCATAATTCTGGACAATCTCATGGTACAAGAATTCCACCGTAGTCTCTTCCGTTATATCAGCCACAGCCATTGCCACAGGCCATCGTGTCAAATAGTCTATACCCGTTAGGATATATTGATTTCCTTTTTCAGTCTTCTGAAGAGGTCCTACAGCATCGATACCAACCATAAAGAAGGGATACCTTGGAGTCTTCATAATCGTAGCAGGATTATTTCTAACCGCCTTGATTCTGGATCGGAATTGACATGTATCACACGATTTTACCACCGCCGTAACTAATTCTCTGCATTTTGATACCACGCAATACTTATTTACTCTGTCCATAGTATTAAGGATACCAAAATGGCCTTCCTCGTGCAAACGTTTGACTACTTCTAAAGCTTCTCCTTCATGTAACAATGGTCTAGCCGTACTCTTCTCCAACAAACGATCATCTGAAATATACCACCTTTTCGAATGCATTTCTAGTCGTCTACGAGTTTTGCCATCACAATCTTGAGGTAAAGTACCATCTTGAATATAACGATACAAAGCTAAGAACCATCCAAAGGAAACAGCCATTATTAGAAGAATCCACAATTAAAACAACCAACCAAAATAATTAAATACCAAAGAATATAAAATTTAAACAAAAAAACTTTTTTTTTTTGTAAGTAAAGATCTGGATTATCCTTCCCCCCTTTTTTTTTTTTTTTCTTTTATTAATTCAACTTTTGATATATATATATTAACATTTTTTTTTTTTTATAACAGTTCATTTTCATCAATTTTCATAGCACCACTTAATTTTTCAACAAAATCGTCTGATTGCACCTCCGCAGTACACTCATCTAGGACCATTCGAGACAACACATCAGCAGGATTTATCACGCCAGCACGATATCTTATCTCAAAATCATAATCTAACAAACAAGCTGCCCATCTTGACAATTTAGGTGTTAACCGAGTTGGCCTGAAGATATACACCAAGCTGGAATGATCCGTGATCAATATGAAGTGTCTTCCCTTGAGGTAATGTTTGTAATGCGTGACTCCCCATACTACTGCTAATGCCTCCAAATGTGTTATAGCATAATTGCATTCACTACCGCGCAAACCACGAGAAGCATACGATATTACCCTTTCATTCTCCATAGTAGCAGCATCATCCACTTGTGACAGCACCGCACCCAAGCCTTTACCACTAGCATCCACTGACAACACTTGCACCTTCTGTCTATCAGGATAAACCAAAATCGGCGCTCTTGTCAACGCCATCAAGAAATAGTCAAAAGCCTCTTGCTGTTCCTCACCCCACGAGAAACCAACCTTCTTCTTTGTCAACCTTGTTAGGGGTTCTGCCACCGAAGCATAATTTGGCACGTACTTGCGGTAATAGCCGGTAAGCCCCAAAAAGGAACGCACTTCATCCACATTGGCAGGAACGTTAAACTTCTTCACCTTGTTTATATTGTGATCACTAGGTAAGACACCATCTCCAGTAATCAAATGACCAAGGTATTCTACCTGTGAATCACCAAAACGGCACTTCTTTCGCTTCAATCTTAGATTCACTTCTTGACAAGCTTCCATTAACAAGGACAAATGCACCTTATGATCTTCCATATTCTTTGAGTACACTAAGATATCATCAAGAAAGATCAAAATAAAGTCACCAACATACTTCGACAGCACCGAGTTCATCATACGTTGATATTGACTACAACCCGTCGTGATTCCAAATGGCAAAACATTAAAGGAAAAGGTACCCTTTTTGGTCACAAAACCGGTACGCTCAGCATGTTCAGGATTAAGAGGCAACTGATGATAACCCGAGGTGCAATCCAAAGTGGAAAAGACAGTAGCACCACCTACTGCATCTAGCAAATCGTCGATGTGTGGCAAAGGGTAAGCATCTTGCTTGATCATCTTGTTAAGTCTCCTGTAATCGATGACTAATCGAAGAGTACCATCTTTCTTAGGAATGAAGAAACAGGGACTAGTCCATAAACCATTCGAAGGCTTGATGATATCCAAATCAAGCAATTCCTTTAAGTACGCATCCAATGCTTCTTCTTCTTGCCACGACATTCTGAAAGGTTTACTTCTGATTGGAGTAGCACCAGGTACTAATGGGACATCCATCACATAGTTCTTGACGCGGCCCAAACCAGAGACTTCCGAAAAACAATCCTTGTACCGGTCAATCACCTCAACCAGTTCTTCAGGTACTCCCATTGTTATATTGTCGGCGTTAAACTTAATTTCTTCTTTAATAGGTTCCCCTACAGGCATCAGGTCTTCTTCGTAATTATCACAATGATGTTGACTAGCATCCACCATGTACACCTGTCTGTTGGAACCCATCGTAGCCGTCGTTGATACATTCGAATCCACTACAGGAAGAACCATACCACCACCAGACATAGATGCAACTGGAATAGGTAGATGTGTAGTATATGCTTGCAACTTGACCATTCCTGAGGTAGTAGGAATCTTGACACATGAATTCACCACATCGATTTCTATCCCATAAGCTTGGAACCACGGTATACCCAGCAAGCAGAGATTGTCATTACCAGTAGGCTGAACACACATGTGCTCTGGACGTAACTTACCCGCAATACGAATAGGCACATCCATGACGATAGGACTGCTAGGTCCCTTCTTGTTGTCAAACCCAGTAAGCGGCAAAGTGTCACCATTTGGTACCAAACCAAGAGAATCCACTAGACCCTTCCCAATGACACTTACACTAGCACCAGTGTCAAACACCACTTCTACTGGTTTGTCATTTATCATGATCGCACCACGTAAAGGAGAGCTGACCTTCATTCTTTGTAGATTATATGGATAACAGTACACAGATACACCATCATCCACATCAGAACTTATTGAAGCTTGATCATCTTCGCTAGCATCATCTTCGAAATACATAGAGGACAAGTCAGTGGACACTTCATCAGATAGAGAGCTCTCCGTCTCCCAGTCTTGATCGACCACATTGACTACAGCCGGATTGGTAGCACTCCCAGCCTCTTCTATCCTGCCAGCAGTGATTCCTTGATCTACTTCCATAGTCTCAACTGGCTTTCTTAATTTGCGCTTGTTTTCTCGCAAGAAACGGATACCATCCACCATGTCCTTTTGAGCTTTGGCATCCAAGGCTATCAATTCTGTCGCAGTGATATCCGCCTTACACTGATCGAGAATATCCCATATAGTTCGCCCCTTCCTTAGTTTTACCGGTAATCGTCTTGCTTTCTTACGAGGAGCCCTCTTCTTAACCGGTTTGTTAGGTATCTGGCCACCTTGAGCTACTTCTTGGATATGACCATTATTTGTCATCGTACCACTCATAGCAGGCACCCAGTTTCCATTCTGTCCGATATACCCCGGAGGAGCAACAACACCTTGCAACACGCCACTATTAGGCATGACAGTACCTCCTAATGTACCTGATGGCCCCGGTGCACCCATAGAATTGTCAGCAGAGAAATTTCCTTGAGCACCGCCAAAAACACCGCTGGGCGGAAATGGACCCACCAAATTTCCAGGCCCTACTTCACCCGTATGGCCTCTTGTAACCACTCGTTTGGCCATCCTGTCTTGACCAGCCGCAATATTTGGAGGACCATCTGCCCTGCGCTTCACGTAGACCTCGCCTGCTCCACCAACAACGTCTTCACGCACCGTGTCTACCAACTTGATTTCGCCTTGTTCATTTGATAACGATAGAGGATTTGTAATTTTAGTACGAACATCAGTAACCTCCTCTACTGATGTTCTAACCCTTTTCCCGAAATGGGAGTCAAGTTTGATCCAGATGCAGGCGAAGACCTATCACCTTCTTTGTTACCTTGACGAGCCAAAAACTTAGGACAATCGTACTTCTTGTGTCCTTCTTCCTCACAAAAGAAGCAGACCAAACCACGACGAGGCTTCACGCTAGGAGCTACTTTTTCTTGACTCACCCCATCGTTAGCACGCACCAAGTTGATTGTCAGTTTTTCCAACTTATCAGCCAAGGAAAACATTGTAGACATAGCAGAACTTAAATCATCACGACCATAACCACCAGTACTGCCAGTAGAGAATGTATCCTTCTCTTGAAAAGCCGACACAGAGGGACCAGGTCTAGCACCATACCTTCGGATGCTGCGCTCAACTTGCTTAGCGCGTGTCCTTGCATCCTTCAACGTAGGTGGCATGATGTCTTTTACCACTTCAAATGCTATCTTCGGATCTATAGCATCCAGAAACATACTAACTTGGATATCATCATTTTTGTTCCCAAGCAAATCAAAAAGTTCTTGCATACGAAAAGCAACATCGTCGATAGAATCATTAGGGCCTTGTCTCAACGTCTGTAACTGACGCCACCAACTTCCTTCTCTGTCTGCTAAATATTGATCTTTGAATGCCTCTTCGAATGACTTCCAATTAGTAGCCTTTTTTCCAACAACTTTCCACCAAGTTGCAGCCTTGTCTACCAAATGATCACCGGCAACAAACAATATTTCTTCATCAGACATACGAGTAGCAGTTTGCAGACGAGCCATACGATCTAACCAGGTGGTAGCTTCTTCATAATCATTACCACCAGCAAAGCACTTTGGTTCATTCAGATAACGTAACATTCCTTTATCGAGAGAGCTTGGACTTTTATTATTAACACTTGTAGACATCTATAAACTTGAATATCCTTTTAATACACTTTATCTGGTAGGCCGGACCACTTGATATATGCTTTTCCCCTGATTATGCTTTACCTTGAATAGCTTGAAATTTAAAACAGTAACCAGGAAAAAGAGAACTAGTATTGACTTTAAAGGCGTAAAGTAAGTGTAAAAAAAATAAAAAAAAAAATAAAGAGAAGACTGTATATTGTTTATTCAATAAAACTTGTAATCCTTTTATACTTTTCATTGGCTGCTAGCCACTCCGTTATACTTCTACAATTTAAATGGGACCATCATTATTATTCAAAAAAAATACATAAGGCCACCATTACATCTTGAATATCGATTGATCAGGCATTAGGATAAGGACCCTTTTGAGAACCCTTAATTTCCGCCTTCATTTCAGTCTCAGCACGACCAGCACTCAGGGTCAAATAACTGTCCGACCCATACCCAAGTCTATTCCGGTCTACGTCACCCGGACCCATCGGTGTTTCATTTGAGAAAAAGAGGCGGCCCTGGCGAACATAGCACATATCACACCCATCTAGCTCTTATGGCGCAATTGGCTAGCGCGTCTGACTGTTAATCAGGAGGTTGGTGGTTCGAGCCCACCTAGGAGCGACGTTACGTTCTGTAATTTTTGCTTTCTACTCTCTCGAAAATAGAAATTTTGTTGTCGTGTCTGATCACGTTGTCATGTCTTTTATTTTCTAAATTTGGCAATGTTACAATTCGTTCCTTATCAAGACTTTTGTACTGTAACACGCACGATGGGAAAACCTTAAAAAATTGTACCACAAGAATTGAATGAATACAGACAACTGTATGAATACAGACAGTGTCTGAATTCAGATGGCTATGTAGATTCATACAAAAATTTTTTCACACTAAAAGCCAAAAACAGCAGATAATCAGAAAACTCAAAAAACATATAAATACCTCGACATTTTAACAGAAATCAAGACTTACTTACTTACTTACTTACTTTTAACTTACCTTAACTACTTTACTTTTTGATTATTTTAATAAATATCATACAAAGTAAATCTTTTTTGTTTTTCTTTTATTTTACTTAACATCAAGAACAAGAAGTCCCTTGAAGTATATACACTTCATTGTAAATCCTTTTTATTTTATTTTATCTTTATTTTACCTTTTTATTTTTACTTTACTCAAAACAGTCTGATCTACTTAACAAGATCTGGTGGTCACTTAACCCAAGCAACTCTTATTCAAATCATTACTCTTTTTGAAATCAAATCCTACCTAAACCTTTGATCTTACATCAAGACTCTCTTAAATCAAACCTATTTAACACTATATAAACCATATAAACTCCAATCTCACAGTACGAGTTACTGAAGATGACTCATGAAGTAGACAACAATGAACTTTCATCATGACTCACAAAATATAACTATTACTGTAAATAATTCACTTTGTAAAATAATATAAATACTCTTAGAATTTTAATATCAATAAAGATCATCTAATTACCAAATAATCTAAAGTCTTATTTCCATATATTAAAAGTAAAGTACAAGAACAAGCACGACAACGTTGTAACACTGTAAAGATACAGACTTTGATTTTTGACCCGAAGGTACTGTAGCTTTGTTGCCATCACCGTCCGGTTATCCTTACACTACTTCCAAAAGAGGTTTAGCCAGAAATTAGCTTTTATTGATTTACTTTTACAACAGCAAATGTTAACAAAAAAAATAGAACACGTGAGAAAAACCAAAAACATGAAAAGATATAAAATACTCCCCTTTTTCAACTTTACTTTTGACTTACTTAACTTCCCTCATATATTTTATCAAATAAATATCAAGTTCCCTTTTTATAAAAACCTCTGAATTATTCATATCGAGCACGAACAAGTCCCTTGAAGCCAATATATCTTCATTGTAATCCCTTTTTATTTTATTCTTTTACTTTTAATTTTTACTCTATCAAACTCAAGTCTGATCTGCTTAACAAGATCTGGTGGTCACTCTTACAAGAACCGAAATCAATTCTACTTAGTCAAGAATTACCTTTATTCCAATCAAACGCGCTTATATTTTATCTATCTCAATTACTCAAACTCCGTGAACGCGAACTTTTACAGTACATAAAAATTAATGCAAGATTGAAAATTGAAAGGTGCATTAAAATCAAGGCATGCTTTAAATTTAAAGCATATTAAAAATTCATAAAAACTATAAAAACAGTTATTTTATTTACTTCTGACAGACTTCACTACTTTTATTCTTAAATAAAGATCATTAAAAGCAAATCTCTTTTATTATTATTATTTTACTAAATATCAAGAATAAGTCAAGTCCCTTGAAGCCAAATATCTTCATTGTAACTCTATTAAATCTCACATTAAGCTATTATTATCTTTACATCAAGACTGATCTACTTTAAAACAAGATCTGGTGGTCACTCCTATCAAGAAAATACCCAAATATAACCTTACTTTATATTCAAAATCACTCTAAACTCTCAATAAATACACAAGGCCTAAATAGAAAACAAGCTATTACAACACAATGTGACGCAGTTGGTGTAACTTTTGCGGAATAAGGGACTCAGTCCCTGAAGATAAACAAAAAAGTTCAAAAATAGAAAAACACAAAAAAATCACAACCCTATAAATATCCCTTTATCCTTTCACTTTTGAAAGACTTACTTACTTTTGATATAACTTACTTTTTACTTACTTTTGACATATTTTACTTTAACATAAATAAAAAGAATATCTTCAAGGATCTACATTTAAAATCTTTCTGATCCCTTACATACAGTGGCCGTCAAAATTGGTCGCATGTTTTCATATTTTGCCTATACAATTAACGGACTACTTCATTTCTAAGCTTATAGCAATGTAGTATACACCATTCGAAAGAGCAAACTCTGAGTAACATTATGGTAGTACAAGTATTGCAGTAGAGCCAGTGTATCGGTAATAACTGGCCCTCAAAGTCCGACGGTACATGCGACCAATTTTGACGGTGTTTATAAGTACAGTGGGTGAAAAAACTCTAAAAACGTCAGACATTTTTTCTGTTTTTAGCCTCTGTGAGCATGTATAGTGACTTAGATGATGCAGCAACTTTATGACATGCTTGTTTGACTTTCTGTTACATCTCATGGAAGTTTTAATCTCAGAATACTATTTAACAGTCCGCAAAAGCGATGGAAGTGTTGTAGGTTTATTTTTAGAGTTTTTTCCTTTTACTTTTATTATGTTATAGATGACTTAGTACTTCGTAGATCCACCATTGGCATCGATTACTTCCTTAATACGCACAGGCATAGTGTCAATATACCTTCTGCAAACTTCTTTGTCAAAGGAGTTCCATTCCTTTTCAACTCTTTCCCACAATTCATGAACACCTTTGGCTTTCTTGTCATATAACGATAGCTTCAACTTCAAATGATGCCAAAGATGGTCAATAGGGTTAAGATCAGGACTTTGAGCTGGCCAGTCATCAATATAGCTCATTCTATTAGCGTTTAGCCATTGGATGACTGACTTGGAACGATACTTTGGATCTCTATGGTGCTGAAAGTATGCTGTAGACCAATCCATATCATAGTATTCCATTGTTTTCCGAAGTGTTGTGTCCAATATTTGCTGGTAAAGATCCAAGTTCATAGTTCCATCGTATATTTAACAGGCGTACGCAGGCCCCTCATAGGTCATGCACCCCCACATCATTAAACTACCGCCTCCATGCTTGACTGTTACGTCGATATGGTGAGGCTTAAGAGGGTCCCCTGGTCTTGACCAATAATACTTGCATCCGTCAGAGCCCCAAATGTTGACTTTTGTTTCATCAGAGAACACTACACGTCGCCAGTCATCTGTAGTCCAGTTTTGGTACTTCTTGGCCCATGCTAGCCGTCTCTTCATGTGTTTTGTAGTTAATAAAGGCTTTTTGACCTTAATCGCAGAAAAGAAGTTCATCGATTTCAATACGTTTATAGCGGTTTTGTATGATATGGAATACCCCAGCTCCATGAGTTTGTCATGTACTTCCCTCGCAGTCTTGAGTTGACCTTGTACAACCTGAAGTTTGATGAATCTCTTCGTCTGAGTGGACACAACCATCGGTCTACCACCAAGTCCACGCTGTCGGTTAGGGAAAAACTTGTTCGCATAGTTATTAACTGTTGCATACGTAATCCCAAAGCGGTTTGCAACATCCATAGAGTCTTTTCCGGCAAGTAGAGCGGACTTTATATCGTTTTTGATGTCAGCTGGTAGAGATTTAGGCATGATTGAAGTGTTGAGGAAATTTAAAAAATTAAATGGAAAAATTTTAAGAAAAAGAGAAAAATGACTTTATTTATACTTTTGGAGTCTTTATAACTCATAATATGTCAATGAAAGTCCGCAAAATCTGTCTGTCGGTCCGTGTATCCGACATTTATGGAAGTGAAAAAACTCTAAAAATAAACCAGTCTTCTTTTAGCAGTTGGTTTCGGATCAATATTTATCATCGGAGATTGAAATTATAGAATACAATATGTTACTATTAGTGCTACATATATGCAAAATTTCACGGTGATACACTAATTTGGTAAAACAGAACAACCAAAAACGCTAATAATATCATAACGTTTTTAGAGTTTTTTCACCCATTGTAGCTATGAAATAGCTCTCTCTTTAAATGTGCCCACATATGCTCTATGGGATTTAGGTCTGGGGACTGAGGAGGCCATTCCAATGCTTCGAAAGGCTGCTGGTCAATCCATTCTTTCACCACCTTCGATGTATGCTTCGGATCATTATCCTGCTGAAACACTATTTTGGAAGAATCCAAGCCATAACTTTCCATTGTCTTCAGTAAGTCATCTTTTAAGACCTCAAGATAGGCCTCGCTATTCATATGATGACCTACATCAACTATCCACCCAACACCTTCCCATGTAATGCAGCTCCAGACCATAATATTGCCACCCCCATGCTTGACGGTTTGCTGTACATGTCGCGAGTTCAATTCCTCATTGGGTAGTTTCCATGTATAAGCCTTTCCGTCGGATGCAAAACGATTTATTTTGGTCTCATCTGAGAATATGACCCGTTTCCAGTCGTCCACAGTCCAATGTTGGTGCGATTTGGCCCATTGAAGGCGTTTCATGATGTTTTGGCTTCGTAGCAATGGTTTTTGAGGCTTGACAAATGCTATAAAGCCAGCTTTTTTAAGGACGCGGCGTACGGTACTGTCACTTACAGATATTCCAAATTCTTCTTTTAGAGCTTTTTGGATCTCTACAGCATTATTTTTTCTTCCCAAGGTGACTAATCTCCGGATGTAGCTTACCATGCGTTGACTAATTAGAGATGGACGACCACCTTCATCAACATTTCCACTCATCTTCAGAGATGAGCGGTACTTCTGAACAGTAGTACGACTAATACCAACTTGTTTTGCTATTTTGCTGTTTGACTTCTTGGATCTTAGCAATGAGGAAATGCTGTTTACTTTGTCAGTTGAAATTGCGCTCATGTCGAATCTGCAATGGTGTAATTTCTTAATGGGGTGTCGCAATGTAGCAATAAAACACTTACATGTAAACAATATTATAATAATAGAAGAAAGAGAAGAAAAAAATATAAAAATTTACAATTAAGTCACATTTTTGTGACTATATTATGTCACTTGTCAACGCCGTCAAAATTGGTCGCATGTACCGTCGGAATTTGAGGGCCAGTTATTACCGATACACTGGCTCTACTGCAATACTTGTACTACCATAATGTTACTCAGAGTTTGCTCTTTCGAATGGTGTATACTACATTGCTATAAGCTTAGAAATGAAGTAGTCCGTTAATTGTATAGGCAAAATATGAAAACATGCGACCAATTTTGACGGCAACTGTATATATCAAGTCAAGTCCTTTGAAGTCAAATTACCTCCATCGTATCAATTTTATATTCTCTTATCAAGAAAACTTTTATTACATTTTACTGTTTGATCTACAATACAAGATCTGGTGGTCACTTACTACAAGCAAACCAAATCTATCAACATGAACACAAGCTTTTAATCTCAAATTCTTTTATACTTTAAAAAAAAGTCAAATTACATCTAAACTCTTAAGGACATTTAACAAACGAAACAATACCTATCACAAGAAAAATTACATTGTAACAAACAAGAATGAGACAGCGGAGTTTAAATCGTTGCAGTTTACAACAACTGCCTCTTATGTTATAACAACCATTTAAAATACCAAAAACAGAACAAAATCATAAAATCCAAAAACATATAAATAACCCCAAATAATAATCTCAAAAAATACGACTTCACTTCACTTCACTTCTTAACTTCTTCACTTCTTATTTTATTTTTACTTTTTCTTTTAATCAAATAAATATTCTTTTAAAGAGGCAAACTATCTCTTATTTTATTTAAAAACAAGAACAAGAAGTCCCTTGAAGCTATTATACTTCATTGTAAATCCCTTTTTTATTTTATTTTATCTTTTTATTTTTTTATTCTACCTCAATCAAAACAGTTTGATCTACTTTATAAGATCTGGTGGTCACTATAACAAGCGAATCAAGCCAAATCCAACTCATATAAAAGCAATTATTATATCAATTACAACTTAAATCTGTTTATTTAAACCTCAACTCAACACACTCAAGCGAATTAGTAAATTATCACAACACAATGCAGCAAACTTTGTCAGCCTTTGACTTTTCTCTCTCTAACTAGTTCAGATCCAGAAAAATATAATGTCGTATTTACTCTGATAATTTCCTTAATGTTGTGTGAGATCACTCAAAAGATTCTTAAAATTAATAATTTGACTGTATATCATATATAGCACGAAGTACTATGTACGATAAACAGCCCACATAATTTATACCTTACTACCTCGGACCCTAAATCATATTGTTATATTCTAAGACGTAGTTTGTATTGAATGGACTCTCTCTCTCGTCCTTACTCAATAAAGAGGTTCAAGGGACTCATCGATTATTTGGTTTATTTGTTACTTCTATTAATCGAGAGAAACAACACGCCTATTCCACATATAAACAAATATGTTGTGAGAATGATCGCTTTTTGGATGAAACACAAACCAACTCCGACATGGATTGTTACAATAACTTAAATTATTTTAACAACCATTGTCAAAGAAATAGTAATAGCCGCAAAAATAAGAAATGTCAAAAAAATGAAAAAAGTCGAAAAAAGAAAAAAAGTTATTATACAGTAGGTGAAAAAATATGAGCAACCTCTGTTCGATTTGTCTCCATATCTTTTTATTTTAGGGTATACATTCGCCAGAACTTTGATATCACATAAGCTAATTAAGAAAGCAAAAATGCATATAATGCATTATAGAGATTGACTGTATCAAGTAGAAGTTCTTTAAAAAGGGAAAGACAGTCATAAAAAAAGCCAGTGATGACTTTTCAAAATTGGCTATGTGTATTTAATATTTTCTATATCTTTCCTTTGCTTTAACAACTGCTTCTACTTTGGCTGGCATATTATTGATGTACCTCCTGCAAACATTCGCATTGAGTTTATTTAGCTCTACATCCACAAGTTGATAAAGTTTTCTGACATTTCTTGCTCTGACTTCATGTGGTGTCAGATTAAGTTTGAGCTGATGCCAAACATGTTTTATATGATTTAAATCCAGACTTTGAGCATACCAATAATTTATATGCCTTACACTGATACCACGTAGCTACGCAGTTATGGACTTTGATTTATACTTTACGCCGCTATCACTCTGAAGGTATACATAAGACGTTTTCAAATAATGCTACTCTAAAGTATTCATGTAAATAATGCGGCTGAAGGAAAAGATACGATGCAAGGGGATTTCGGGCCGGGTACTTGTCCTACATACAGTAGGTCAAAAAATTGCTGCAAGGAATTGCAAAATACCGGTTTTACAGCTGGTTGTCTATGGATGCTGCACGAAACTATCTCAAACTTTGATTGTTTGTACCTCACTAGAAAGGGCATTTATTTGTCGATTATCTGATATGGGCAATGGTTATTGGTGGAATTTGATATTGTTAAAGGGAATATTATAAACATCCGGCATTTTTTACTTGTTTACATATGTTTGGAATAACGAATTTTAATACGACCCAACCGATTATTATCGTATAAATTCACATCCTTGACATGGTAAGAATGTTAACAGTATGTAAAAGCTCTTACAATTTCTTTATTTTAAATTTTCAGCTCTCTTACTGGCACTATTTCTCTTTTTTACCCTACCATCAACCACATGCCTAAATGACTATCAAATGAGAAAGTAAACAATCTCAAGCAAGCATTAACTGGATCCACATCAACGTACGATATTGCTAAGGAGATTGGAGTACATGAATCAACTGTTAGTAGATACTCTAGGCGGTTGTTTTCAAATAGGACAATAAACACAGGTGGTAGACCTACATTAGTCTCCAAAGTGACGAAGCGGCTAATCAAAAGAAAAGTCATTGAAGGGGTTCTAAAGACTGCCAAAGAGGTACAACGGGAGCTGGTTCAACTTGGCTATGATATCTCATACCAGTCAGCAATTAACGTACTGAAATCAATGGAGTTTCATTCTTCAATAAAAAAAAAGAAGCCGTTTCTGACAAAAGCTCATATGCAGCATCGATTAGAATGGGCCAAGAAACATCAGGATTGGACAGTGGAAGAATGGCCAAAAGTTGTCTTTTCTGATGAAACCAAAATTAACATATGGGGCTCTGATGGTTGTAAGTATTATTGGAAAAGACCAAGTGATCCTCTTCAACCGCATCATCTAGAGTTTACACACTACGGCGCAAAGAATCCTGCTTGAAGGATACGAATACTCGTTGCAGCATTTTTTTACAGCGCTTCTGGTGTATTTTTGAGTTTATTTTTTGGTTGTTCTCCGCATTTTTTTCTAAAATGCTCCGTTCATTTTTATTGCTCCACTTTTTTTTTTTTTTTTTTTTTTTTTTTTTTTTTTTTTTGCAGGTAAATATTGAAATGGGCTGGATCTACTTGGCAAAATCACTTTTTAAACTATATAAAACCTGAATTTTGCTGTTAAAAGACGTAACGAACCGATATTACACAACTTGCATTTTTCTGCATTATGATTGTAATGGTCGTAAAAAAGATTCCTTTTCATTAGTTTTTTTAAGCAATTACAAAGAAAGTAGATTGTGTACAATTTTTTATTTTTTAAAAAAAAAACGTTCTGCGACTCTCTTTTTTGTCTCTATCTTGAACTATATTTTGTGGTTGTTTTTAGAATAGATAATTTGCAACAACAAAAAAAGAGACAACTTATAACTCCATTACTGCCAAAAATGTAAAAAAAAGAACAAAGCTTACGTTTTTTTATGCCTCTGTCAATTGTCGTATCTTAAACCACTTCCACGTCTTGTGCTCTAGCTGACATGTTTCTAATGGAAACTTAAAATGTGAAAAAGAAGACATGTAAGCATTATGGCAAAGAGTCAGTAATGCACCTGTACCGTTAGTTCTATTTATTTTAGCAAATTTAAACAAGATATGCTTTGATTGCTGTAACTTTTCTTTGTATCCAATTGTAGTACTGCTTCATTATACTTTTACTAGTCGAGTTACATTCCAAACTTTTTATGTTAATTGAACTGAGAGTGATTTGTCATAGTTGTGAATCTTTATTTTTTGTATTAAATATGGAGAAATAAACTGAAGAATATAAATGCGTAATAGATATAAAAAAAGAGCTGTATAAACTATTATCAAATTCAGATCATATACAATAAAGTAATTTGTTTATAAATTACTTCCTCATCGGGTAAAAATATTTGATTTGAGTAGGTTGTCCTTTGTTATTATACTTTTTCTCTGTTATAGTCAGTTTAATCGAAGCCAAAGGAATTCAATCTGTTTGACTACTAAAGAACGATAGACCTAACAATTGTTGTAATCATGAATTAAATAAACTGAATTTCAAAAATAATAATAATAAAAAAAAAAACGAGTTTGCAAATGCTCTGGGATGACGTCGTTATAACTTACAAGTGTTTCAAAAATTACAAGAAACTTCCGATTGTACTTCTTTTCTTTCTTCATGTAATCCTGCTACGAAATTCTTACGGCTCGTAATTATTTTTACTATTCTAAACACTTGCTAACAATTAAACTATTATTATTTATCTTGTACCTTAATCTTGTTATTGGCCCCTTTGCATCAAAATTGTTCTTTTATCCTGAATTATAATTATACCATGGTCGATTAATACATGGCTCCGTGAAAGTGTAAAAGTAAATAGATATAGTAAAGAAAAACCCGTTTACCTTTGATTCTAATGATTCATAGAAGAAACTTGAACAACATACTTTTACAATTATTTAACAAGAATTAGCTTTTTTTTTAAGGTAAATAGTGATCGTTTGTTGATATACATTGTATCTAATGTATGTTTACAGAATATGAGCTACATTCTGTTTAGTCCTATGCTTTATGAAATATTTAGTAGAAAAAAGTCTTTATTTGGTAGGGAAAAAAAAACATACAAGTTCAGTACTCATAATGAAAAAAATCTTATTTTGATTAGCATATTGGATATAAGGTTATAAATTCCTTTAACAACAACGTAACACTGTAGAGATAATGGAAGGTGTCAAATAACATATCATTTTGCAGTGCAACTTGTTAACAGATACAAAACTTGAAGCTTTGTTTAAAAGCTCTTAAAACGATTCTTTTTTATTACAGCTACAAAAGGTATAAAAACAGTTTCTTGTAAAAGGTTTTAAGCATAGAAACATATGCATAGAATTTATTTGGACTATAGTCGAAGAGTGATTTACGTGAATACAGCAATACATAAGAGAAGATTAGATATACATTTTGGATGGAGTTTTGATGGTAATTAAAAAAAAAAGGAACATGGAAAAAGAAGTTATTAAATCATAGACATAGGCATAAAAACATAAAAAAATAAAAAAAAGAAGGCTACATAAATGAAATGAAGAAAAAGGCATTAAAGATCAAAAAGCATACCATTATGTCTACCACCAACTTTGTCATCATAACGCATATACGGCCATATGATTTTGAATTTGTTTTTTGTTGTAGAATACTGTAGTAACCCAACGCATTCCAAGATGTCTGCTACATCCAACACAGCAAAATGCTTGCGCTCTGTATCCTTTTCTACCATCGGTATATTAAATTCATCAAGCTTGTGATTTTTCATCACATTTACAACTGCAAGAAAGCGTGTTTCATTATCATACGTATGTTCAAAGTACGCGTAGACTTCTCCAACAAACCAGCACTTTCTCAAGCTTAAAAGGAAAAGGTTAGTTAATTTTATATTTAGTGTTTATATAAAATTATTTACCTTCGATATCGACCAGCTTCAAATAAGACGAAATTATCGGCTGCTGTGGTCAATTTTTTTTTTCTGCGATATAGCAAGGAAGAAATGACCATAGAGTCGGTCCAAAGCCGTTCAGCAAACAAAACAGGATTAGCTTCAATATCGATGATGCTTTGATCTCCATAAAGTCGCCTGTAATAGGAACGAAGCGCAACAACAAGATCTTGATTTCGCATGTCAGGGGTGATCAATCCGTTTGATAACAAATATACTTGATCAGCAGGATCCCATAGCTGTGGATACTGATCGTTGCCTGAAGGATGGGAGATGAACGATGCAGGAGAACCTTGATCTAAATTCATTCGATCGTTGTTGGTTAAAGATGTAGTAATACCATACTGTTGTAGATTGATGGTATTCAACAAAACGTTGGAGCTGTTAACTCCAGGCTTTGTTGTGGACTTAATTTTGTTGGTAAACTCTTTTATAGTCCTTTCCGTTGATCTACAGCTATAATGTTTTAGGGGTCCAAGCTGTCTAGTCATGTGGTCAAGACGACCCAAATAATGGTTGTTGACTGTGAAAACTTTGACTGATAAGTTACCGACATTGATCTCGTCACGTATATATTTGTGCCATGCTTCCACGTCACTATGTTGAATGATAAAATACTGTTAGTAAGTAAAGTATAATAACGAACCGCTGCTACTTTGTATTCACCTTTCCATTCTTCTTACATCCTCTTCCTTCAACATTCGACGGAGTGCCAGATTACAACCATTCACCAGGCGCATCAACGCTTTCTTTGCTTCATATTCAACTAGATATGGCAAGACGATGTTTGGTACAATCACACAAAGAAAATTTTGCCAATCTACAGCTCTGTAACGACCAAACGAAGCATGGAAGGAACCTTCAAATATTGGGGGAACTTTGGAGGCACATACTTCCATCTGGCGCTGCACTACAGTTGTTGGAATAATTGTTCGGATGTTTTGCAATTTTATACTTTTCGCTTTGTATCTCTGCAATCAGATAGGATAGAGCTACTTACAATACCTCATTAGAAAGCAACAGTTGTCATGTATAACATATAGAAATTTAAGGTTATGGGATTACTTCCATATATAGTAAGGTCAAATTGCGTCAAGCATATGCATTCGAACAATTTTTCCAACTGAATCATCTTTTATTTAATATCGTGTATAACCGCCTTTAGCTTTAATGACTGCTCTACAACGAGCTGGCATACTCTTGATATATGCTTGGCATTGCTCTCTGGTAAAAGAGTTCCATTCTTTCTCGGTTCTAGACGAGAGATCATGCACTCCTTTAGCCCTACCTTCGTACAAACTCAGTCTCAACTTTAGATGGTGCCAGAGATGCTCTATAGGATTCAAATCAGGACTTTGAGCTGGCCAATTGAAGGTGTGCTCTTCTTTAAACGCATTTTCTTTAAACCAAGCACGAGAAAGCTTCAATGTGTGCTTAGGATCGTTATCTTGTTGAAAATAGATAGCCTCCTGCTTGTAGCCATAGTAGTTCAGACTGTCCATCAGTGTAGTTGACAGGATATGAACATAATCTGATGCCTTCATAGTACCGTCCTCAATTGCGCAGGCATATCCAGGACCATCCCATGTCATACAACCCCAAAGCATCACACTGCCAGCTCCTCCTTTGACTGTAAGGTCAAGATCATGAAGTTGTAATTTGTCACCAGGTCTTCTCCAAAAGTATTTACAACCATCCGAGCCCCAAACATTAATCTTGGTCTCATCAGAGAACACCATACGCCTCCAGTCATCTTCTGTCCAATCTTTGTGAGCTTTAGCCCATTTTAGTCTAGCTTCCATGTGTGATTTTTTGAGGAGAGGTTTTTTCTTCTTAATTTGGGTACTGAAACCCATGTTGTGAAGCATTTTTACTGTACCAAAATAGCCTATCTTATAGCCAATACTGTTTAAATATGACCATACGCTCTTTGCTGTTTGAAGTGAACCATTTATAAGTTCTCTCTTCAAGTAATTCTTTGTCGTTGAGCTTATAGTAGTCTTTCTACCAGCATGACCTCGAGTACGTTTAGGTGCATACAAGTTCTTGTACTTGCTCAAAGTGGACCTTGATACTCCTGGAACTCGTTTCATGATTTCTGAGTATGATAAACCCTTTTTCAACAACGACCGGATGCTTTCTTGCTTGCTACGAGATAAAAGGTGTACCATGATATAAAGAAGTATAGGCTGTACAAGATAGAAGGGAAACACTGCAAAATCCAGCCTTATTTATATATTTTAAGCTCTGACTAAAAGCAAAAGCGCTATTTCATTATTACGTCATTTTGTAATGCTGTATTTGTGACGTCAGAAACGCCAATGATATCATCATTATAGAATGCATTGAGTTGGAAAAATTGTTCGAATGCATATGCTTGACGCAATTTGACCTTACTATATATGGAAGTAATCCCATAACCTTAAATTTCTATATGTTATACATGACAACTGTTGCTTTCTAATGAGGTATTGTAAGTAGCTCTATCCTATCTGATTGCAGAGATACAAAGCGAAAAGTATAAAATTGCAAAACATCCGAACAATTATTCCAACCACTGTAAGTTGTCTCTTTTTTTGGTGTTGCAAATTATCTATTCTAAAAACAACCACAAAATATAGTTCAAGAAAGAAACAAAAAAGAGAGTTGCAGAACGTTTTTTTTAAAAAATAAAAAATTGTACACAATCTACTTTCTTTGTAATTGCTTAAAAAAAACCAATGAAAAGGAATCTTTTTTACGACCATTACAATCATAATGCAGAAAAATGCAAGTTGTGTAATATCGGTTCGTTACGTCTTTTAACAGCAAATTCAGGTTTTATATAGTTTAAAAAGTGATTTTGCCAAGTAGATCCAGCCCATTTCAATATTTACCTGCAAAAAAAAAAAAAAAAAAAAAAAAAAAAAGTGGAGCAATAAAAATGAACGGAGCATTTTAGAAAAAAAATGCGGAGAACAACCAAAAAATAAACTCAAAAATACACCAGAAGCGCTGTAAAAAAATGCTGCAACGAGTATTCGTATCCTTCAAGCAGGATCCTTTGCGCCGTAGTGATAAGTTCGCTTGTAATAAGTGACCGCCAGACCTTGTTAAGTAGATCAAACTGTTGTGAATAAAATAAAGTAAAAAGATAAAAAAAAAGGGGTTACAATGAAGTGTATTTGCTTCAAGGGACTTCTTGTTTTTGATATTCGATAAAATAAAAGAAAAACAAAAGAGATTTACTTCGTATGATATTTATTAAAATAATCAAAAGTAAAGTAAAATAAAAGTTAAAAGTGAAGTGAAGTCAAGAGTAAGATAAAAGTTGTCATGTTTTGACATGTCAATAAGATACAGTCTTATCATTCTGGACTAAATCTTTACAAATGAGTTTGAATAAGAATAGAACCTGATAATTATCACTGCCCTAAACAGCCAAGTTTCACTTTCATCTCAACAGTTGATTATTAACATCAGTCTATAAAATTTTTCTTATACATGTCAAATCATATCGGTCGTAACTATTTTTGTCATCTAATCTCAGGTCTTGCTCAACTAATATAAATAGCCTTGAAATCTTTCTTTAATAAAAGTATTCGACTTTAGAACTATTGTTCGGTCTCGTTAATTCTTCTTTGTCCTATTTTAAATACTTAAAACACTTCAAAAGTATAAGAAATATTGAAGTTATTTACATGTTTTTGGCTTTTCTGATTATATGCTGTTTTTGTGGATATTCTGTATTTTTTTGTATTTTTCTGTATTCATACGTATTTGTTTGCATTTTCCTGGATTTGAATTAGTTGGAGAGAGAAAAGTCAAATGCTGCTGTAAATTTTTCTTTTTATATATAGTTTTGTTTGCGGGTTTACTTTTGTAAGTAAATAAGTATTGTCGGTAATGACCACCAGATCTTGTTAAGTGGATCAAACTTGTTAAAATAGGCTAAACTCTTGAGGTTTAGGAATAGGTTTACAATGAAGTTGATTTAGCTTCAAGGGACTTCAGTATTTTGAATAGAACACAGACCAAAGGGTTTCTTTTGAACGCTTGATGGTTTTATTGGTTATAAAATAAAGAAAAGATAAAAAGAATATAATATTCTGTAGTAAAGAAAAGTAAAGTTGAAGTGAAGTGAAGTGAAGTTAAAATAGGGATAAAATATGAGGGGTATTTATGTTTTTTGGTTTATATGATTTTGTGTTGTTTTTGGTTTTCAAGCAAAAGAGTTGATACTCCGTTTTCAAATAGACTGTTACGCAGAAGTTCATTTTCTTACTGGCGTGGTACTGTAATAATTTTTTACTAGTTTGCTTGAGTGTGTTGAGTTGAGGTTTAAATAAACAGATTTAAGTTGTAATTGATATAATAATTGTTTTTATATGAGTTGGATTTGGTTTGATTCGCTTGTTATAGTAACCACCAGATCTTATAAAGTAGATCAAACTGTTTTGATTAAGGTAGAAAAAAAATAAAAAGATAAAGTAAAATAAAAAAGGGGATTTACAATGAAGTATAATATCTTCAAGGGACTTCTTGTTCTTGATGTTAATAAAATAAGAGATAGTTTGCCTCTTTAAAAGAATATTTATTGATAAAAAGAAAAAGTAAAAATAAAATAAGAGAAGTAAAGTAAGAAGTTAGGAAGTAAAGAAGTGAAGTCTTTTTTGAGATTATTATCTGGGGTTATTTATATGTTTTTGGATTTTATGATTTTGTTCTGTTTTTGGTATTTTGAATGGTTATTATAACATAAGAGGCGGTTGTTGTAAACTGCAAGGCGTTTCGTTATAAACTGCAACGATTTAAATTCCGCCGGTTTATTCTTGTGTGTTACAGTACAAAAAAAAAAATATTTACTGTTTGTCTTCTTTCACTGCAAAAGTTTGCTGCATTGTGTTACAGCGTTTCATCCAAAAAGTGATCGTTTTCACACCAAAATATGAATAAAATATACGACAATATTAAGCATTTCATATACGAGGAAAAAAATGAATCGCTACTCTCCGGCGGGGAATTGAACCCCGGTCTCCCGCGTGACAGGCGGGGATACTCACCACTATACTACCGAAGAAGGTGTGGGTGTTTGTCGTAGTGGTTAAGGTGCTACCGTATGGGTTGAGTGTCCTCACTGCAAATAATTGGTAATTTCAGCGTTATCAGTCATTGGCAGTCATTTCAAACATCAAAATTTCAACGATTTGAATAACATTGAATAAACGAAAAAAATTAAAATGCTCTGTATTGCACCTTTTTGAATTTTGAAAAAAGATTTAAATGCGAAAAAAATAAAGAAATTTAATAATGTTATTATTTGTTTGTGGTGCAAGTATTCATAGAGTTATTCATGTTTTAAAAAAGTGTCTTTTTTTTCAAATAATCTCTTTTTGGAAAGCCTGTTCTCCTCTATCGTTGAAAGACCGATATTTTCTTTTTTTTTTATTTTTAAGGGCAAAATGCGGAAATCAAAAGTACCATACGGTTATTTTGATCAAAAGAATACATAATAGGAAGGCAGTCTGTGATCATTAGCTTAGCTCATTAGAAGCGTGTAACAGAATGTAACAAAATAGTTGCGTTTGGGAAAAAAAAAAGAAGCTGGAAACTTAAAAGTAAAAAAAGACAAAGTTAAAAAAAAGACAAAGTTAAAAAAGACCTAGCGAAAAAAAAAAAAAAAAAAAAAAAGAGCATAGCAATAAAAGTTCCTTATTCAAATGAAAACAATAATCTAAGAGCAAATATGTTTTATAAAAATACAAATGCTTTTACATTATAACAAAAGAATACGTGTATATCCTAAAAAGAATAAAAAAATAAAGAAGCTTTGCTCGCATTTTATTACAAGACAGTTGTAATTAAGAAATACAAGCACAATTTTTTGTTTTTCAAGTAAATAGATTGCCTTATTATTTTTTATGACAGATAATATAAAAGAATATATGTTTTTAAGCTTATACTAGTTCATTACTTACATTATGTTTTACACATGGGTGTAATTTCCCATTAGACCATTAGCCATTAGAGATGTTAACATTACCAACTTTTTTTTTTACCAAAAAGAACTTTTCAGCAACAAGTAGCAATATAAGTTTGATATTCTTATAGTTTTAATCGTGTTAAAACGAACAACTTTGCTCATGAGGTTCATGGTCGTCATTCGAATGTGTCCCATTAGGAATTCCTAATGTAAAAAAAAAAAAAAAAAAAAAAGAATCCGACATTAGACTTGGTTATTACCTTTTTTTTTATCAACTTACATATGATCAATACTTGAGTTTTCTTTTTATCTTTGTGCCTTTGGCATCTAGTATATTCCATGAAGCAAAACAAGGGAGAAAAAAAAAAGAAGTTGTTTTTCTGCTGTAATTTGTTGATACCGACCTTTTTTTTATTTCAAGTAAAAATAAAATAAAATAACAACCTTCCCTCCTAAATATATTGCATTTAAGTAATAAAACTAGTTCAAGCAATGTACAAATTATCTTTTGGGATACCATTAAATGTAAACTACATGAAAAGCAACTGTTTTGTTTTCTAATATGGATAGACAGTGAATAAGTGTAACATTGGTAAAATAAGGCTACAAAAAAAAGCACTTTACTTTTTTTTTTCTTTTTTTTTTCTTCTCTTTTTATAAAAGGTAAGTTCTTAATATTATATAAGTTGTATTCCTGCTCTAATGGTACTTGTACTTTAGTAAGTTGTGTTGGTTGCTTTCTTTATAGTTTAAATGGTCTTTATAAAGTCTTTTTCCCCAGGATTATCATTGCTTCTTCTTTTACTTGTTGGTAAAGCTTAGCAAGCTTTTTCTCTTAGCCCATCTAAAGAAAGGTACTATTACTTTTATTACATATACTCAATAGCTAATAATTTATAGATGCATGCTGCTTCCTTCTTTTTTTACTTGTTGGTATAAGCGTAACTGGTTTTTTTTCCCATGGTCTACGTAATGAAAGGTACTATTGCTTTTATTATATATACACGATATCTAACATCTATTATAGATGAATGCTGCTCTGCTTTGGCGTCTTTCTCTTTCCTGGTTTTTACTTTGGTTCTTAAGTACTGATGTCTTTTTTCTTTTGCTTTGAATGCTCAAGGTCCTTGAATCCTTGAATCCTTGTGTCTCTGAATCCTTGAGTCTCTGAATCCTTGAGCTTGGCTTTTTTTTTTGTTTTTTCTTTTGAGAACTTTTTGAGTTCCACGAGACTAGTTGATGTATTTTTAGATTAGATGCTGCTATCCTGATGACATTAGGTAAGTCAAGTACACTTTTAAAACGCTACTAGCAAAGAAATACTATGTATTGTTATTATTATTTTATTTAAATAAAAAAAAAAGCTGGTTTTTATAAACAAAATCCCTATTTTTTTGTATATATAAAGCAATATTTATTGCAATATGAATGGTCATAAAGAAGTATATAAGCTATATGAGTGGTCAATAAAGAAGTATATAAGCTATATAAGTGGTTCATAAAGAAATATATAAGGCAATATAAGCGGTCAATAAAGAAGTATTAAGGCAATATGAGCGGTCGATAAAGAACAAAAAGACATATAAAGTAATGTTTTAAAACGTATCATTCGTTGCTCAACCGTTGACTAGTGTTGATTAAAGCGTAAAAAATGTTTTGGTAAGAGAACGCTAAACGATCTCCTCTTGCTCGCTTAAAAGTTACTGAACGATTACTGAACTGCCGCGAAAATCGTTTAAAACACAATAAAATTCCGTTAATTTGCATTACTTCGCGTTGTTGCGCTCATTTATGCTCAAAAACTACGTTTAATATCTCCAATTATTTGCAGTGCCTCTCACTGCACCCAATCACCGTTATCCAAGTTGATAAAGTTGATCTTTTTTGATAGTGGTAATTCTATTAAATGAGTGAGAACTCGGATTTAAAATGTTAGAAAAGCTGATTTTATATCAGAAGAAAGCTTGAAAAAAAATAGATTGTAAATCTAATAAAAATAATCAAAAGTATATAATATGTTTGTTGAATAAAAAGACATTGTATTTTTAAAAAAAAATAAATAATTTTCTGTTGTGCTACATGAATGCCATACAAGATTACAAATTGGGAAGACTATGCTTTTTCAACTTCAGTGCAATATTTTTTAACTTCAACAAAGATCGAAAAACACAGTTCTATTTGGCCTACAAGCTCGGAAATCCAAGTGATTGAGTCGTGGCGTTTTCTTTTCAGCATTCTTCGGTTCTCATGTCGTATTTTATAACCAGAAAAAAAAAAACTTTGTTTAATACAAAAGGAGATTTATTTTGGTTACCTGATTAACAAAAAAAAAAAAAAAAAAAACAAAAAAAAAAAAAAAGAAAGAGTAAAGAGGTACATATGAATAAGAGGGATGAAACTCTTATATAAGTGCATAATATCGCTATAATAATAAGTATAAAACTATGTGTTTATAAATTGGAACAAAAAAAAAAAAGAATGTGAATATAGTAGAAAATTTAAAAGATTGAATAAAATATATAGAAAAAAAAAGAAGGATTCTTTTGGCTCTAAAGAAGTTAAACTTGTTTTAAAGCTGAAAAAGATATGTTTTAAATAGTAAGATCACGGCATAAAAAAGACAGAGTATTTTTGATAATCATTTTATTTTTTGAGAATAAAAGAAAAAAAAAAGGCGGCAACGGATGAATGTCTATTATGCTACACGTCTTGAGATTCTATGAAAAGGTTAAAAAACAAAAGAAAAAGGATATTGTTACTGAGTACTTTTGAAAAAAAACAAGTTGCAATGTTGAAATTGTAAAAAAAAAAAAAAAAAAAAAAAAAAATTACATTCCCAGCATTGACATTACAAAAGGAATCTCCATTCAATGTATTGTTTAAACTTGAATAAAAAAAAAGGAGTTTTTAAATTTGGGTTTTAAAAAAAAAAGTACTTTAGAATGTTTTTTCATTAAAAAAAAATAAAAAGGTGGACCAAATATGACGAAGATGGAAAGCATCAAACCAGAAATCTAAAAAAAGATCAAAGCCCACGATATAAACGGCAAACTGACTTTATCTGCAACCAATCTACTATCCAGCGATTGCTGGTATGATGTAAGTATCCTGGCTACACCAATCAAAGCTTTTGTTTTATTTTTAGAATTTCAACTGAATTTCAATACTCCTGTGGCTGTTGCTTTTGAAATCATATATAAGCGCGTAAAACACTAGATCGAAGTTTATAAAATAATCTTTTATTATATTTACAATGAACTCTTCAACCCAATACAGATTTAAATGCTACTGTAGCCAATGCTCTGAAGGAGAAATTGGCAAGTACCAATTGGTTACTCGATGGACTCTTGCTCGCCATAAAAAAAAAGAAGCTGCTAAAGGTATTTACTTACATATTAGATAGTATTTTTACTGACGCGTTATTATAAATAGATGAAGCAGAAAAGGTTCAAGAAGTTGATGCCAATAATGAGATAATTGAAGCAAATAAAATGATTCTGATGAGAACAACGCAGAAGACGTTTCAAATTGGGAAGTGATTGAAAAATTGATGAAGTGAATTTATCTGACAGTATGGATATTGTTGAATTTGATATTGCCTCAAGGTAATTATTTCCTAGAAGTGGGTTCTTTTATGAAGATGCATTACTTACATTGTTAATTTTTAGTTGAAATCAAGGGATTCCAAAATGATATTGTTGCTTTTATTGCTGTCTTCTTGACATCTTCCAGTTATTTTTCATATCCGAATATGCTGCGGAAGTGGTAATGAAATTTGCGAATGATCTTGCTTTTCCTCTTAAACCATCAACCAATTTTTCCCGCAAAATTGGATACCATGCGTAATGCTGTTGGAAATCGATTATACTTACAAGGGCATGTTCGCCTTGTTGTCTGTCCCGAAGGCCATACCCTATATCAGCCTGAAGAAGTACACTGTGATTCGAAGTGCAACCTTTCTGAATTTCGCATCACATGTAATACCCACTCTTCAAGCCTATTACGGTTGGTGCAAGCAAGATGTATGCCAACAAGGTCTCTGCATTCAATTCCATCAAGTATGCTTTGACTGTGATGTTCTCACGACCAGGCTTTGAATCAGCAATTGAAGCATGGCGCTATCGTACTCGTCATAACAACACTATGTATGATATCTATGATGGTCAATTTTGGAATGAATTCAAGGATAGAGATGGTAATGTATTTACCAGTCAAGCTAGATCTCTTTTGTTCACTTTGAATGTCGATTGGTTTCAATCTTCAAAAAGAACCGTGTACTCTGTTGGTGCTGTTTACTTGACGATAAATAATCTTCCAAGATCCATCAGATACAAAAAAGAAATATCATCTTGGTTTGTGTTATTCCTGGACCCAAAGAACCCAAAGACACACAAATCAATAACTATTTACAAGTTTTGGTAAAGGATCTGAAGGAGCTTTACTATGGTGACTTTTTTACCTCTACAGCTGATTCTCCCAATGCTCCTGTCCAAGTTCGTGCTGCTCTGTTCTTGATTGCTTGCGATATTCCTGCTAGCCGAAAGGTAGTGGGTTTACTTCATTCAATGCAACTGTACCTTGTAATAAATGCTCAACAGCATTTCCTGCTCGTCATAATACAAATCTTCAACGCGATTTTTCTTTTGATCTTGAAGATCTTGATGCTTGGTCACTTCGTACCAATATTGAAAATCGTCATCATGCAAGAAATTGGAAAGAAGCATCTACAAAGAAACAAAGAGTTGACTTGGAACAGAAATTTGGCACTCGATTTTCTGCTCTACATGATTTGGAATACCTTGACCGTTCGTTGTACTGCCATTGATCCTATGCATGGCCTTTTCCTAGGAACAGCAAAGAAAATGGTTAAAATATGGCGTACTACTATTTGTGACCTTACCCATGAATTATATTTGACCGATTCTGACTTGAAAGAAATGCAAAAGGAAGCAAACGACATTATATTGCCAGCACAATACACACCGATCAATCAGAAAATTGCCAGCAATTTTTCTGACTTAAAGGCTGATGAATGGAGAACCTGGTGTCTTGCTCTTTCGCCCCTTTTACTGAAGTCTCGCCTTCCAGTCCGTCATAAAGAAAATTGGGCAAAGTTTGTACAGGCCTGCCATATCGTATGTCGTCCATGCATTACTCAGAATGAAGCCATGATGGCTCATAAACTATTCCATGAGTTTGTCACTGGTGTTGTTGAATTGTATGGTCAGAGATGGTCACTCCAAATATGCATCTTCATCTGCATCTAAAGGACTCTATCCAAGACTTTGGTCCAATATATGCATTTTGGCTGTATGGCTTTGAGAGGCTTAATGGCGACATTAAGAAGATGACAGTAAACTACAAGACAGCGTTCGAAGTTACGTATATGAAGAAGTTTCTTTCCGTTGTGCACTATGGTGACTACATCCGTAACTTACCACAAGGAATTAAACAGAATCCTGTGATGATGTCTTCCTTTGGTTACTTGTCACCAACGCCTTCTGATTCCCTAGTTGCTTCTTCATCTACTTCAACCTGTTTTGATTTTAGTTTATTTGTCAGTGCTCCTCTACGTTTGAATGATATCTTACTGGTGCTGAAACTCTACCTCCTGATACGCAAGCTTCTGCTAGATACAGAGTTAGTGTGAATAGATTGACTCAGATCATTATGACTATCTTCTTGCCTTTTACAAAATTGTATATACTGATCGAACATTCGCAAGTGCGCTAATCCCAGAAGAGTTTGATGACTTGTCTACAATGGTACTTCCTGATATTTCTCTTTTTTCTGAAATTCAATCCTTGGGCAGACATATCGGTCAAAGGCATCGCGTACTACTCGTGGTTGTTACATTGAAGTCGCCTGTAATTCTGCTATTCTTGGACAAGAGCCTGAAATGCGAATTGGCGAAGTTCAATATTATTTTAGCCATCAACTTCAAATGAAAAAATCTATCCTTCCAAACGGTCGGTCTTTATGCCAAATGCTTTTGATGAACACCTCTTTGCTTTTGTACGTTGGTACAACCCTCCTCTTCATCCTTTTCAAGGATTTGAATGTCTTGGTGCCGCGTACTACCATAACTCATTTCGACCAGCTGATTCAGACTGTATTCTTCCAGTATCTCGTATATTTACTTGTGTGGCTATGAAGCAAGGTTATCCTGATAATCATGTTGTCTTTTTACCTCTTCCAAGAAAAACCATTGGTTTGTAAAAAATAAATAAACAAAGTAAAAAGTAAAAAAAAAAAAAAAAATTAAAATTTAAAAATCTAAACACCGCGTTCCTTGTTTTTTTCTTTTTTTTTTGTTTTATTTATTTTACAATTTTTTTTAAAACAGCAAGTTGTGTTCATCCAACTCCATTTCACCACCAAAAGCCCAAGCGATACTCTCTTCAGTTATATTTTCTTTCTTGATAAATTCAGGAACTGGCAACGCGTATTTTCTTTGTACACGAGGAAAACTGATGCTGCTATTTCCAGTTCTTTGCCTTTTTGCCTTGTCACTTGCTATCTGATCATCCAACAGCTTAAAAAATTCGGTACACTGAATATTGGATAATTAGTTGATTACGCTTAAAAAGATATTGATTAAACTTACAGCAGGTGATCTGTACTTTGGTACGCGAACTTCAAAATAATCAACTGTTTTCTTGCACAAGACAGACATACGTTCCTTTTCGGTAAAAGGAGTTGTTCTATCTGGATTTTGCTCCAGAAGAATTTCCTCCACCTTGTCCATTGTTTCGTCGTTATACATATCTTCTTCTTCAGACATGTATTGCTGTTGAAGCAAGTACTCACAGTGGGATAGTTGTTATAAACACCTTGATCCTTGTACTGCTCGTATATAGCCTTACGAGCTCTTGTTTTCTAAAAACGCAAAGTCAGTTATGCGATTACAATACTTTATGTAGCACTTACAGCACTTCTACGAGTAACTTTTGCAGCTTTTCTTTTTCTCATGAAATCCTCAACTGGATCTATCTCTTCAACACTTGTTATGCCAGCTTTCTTCGTGTAATATTGTCGTTCAAGGTACTTGCGTAGATCGCGGTTGTTGGTGTCTTTGTATGAGTAATGACTATTCACATAGTCTTGCAGTAATTAAATACTCTTTGGTTCTCAGCAGACTTCAGAGGCTTTTCAAGGATATACTGAGACGATGGTGGCAGATTGTTGTAGTGATTTCTCACAGCATCCTATATTTCAGAGAAAAGCGATTAGTCTATTTGTTTAAAATTGAATTTTAATGTTCTTACTTTAACAGCAGTAGCAATCGGCTTTGCGCCTTTGCCTGATTCTGCTTCAAGCTCATCGTATGCTTCTTTGAGCTTGCTGTATGCTACATGCAAGGCCTGCTTTTCCTCTTGCTCTTTTCGAAGCATCTCTTTCAAACCATCGTTTTCTTTTCTTAGCTCCATATAAATGGAAAAAGAAAGAGATACTTCATCAGTCTCCATGTCTTCGGCTTGGCGCATTCGCTTCTGAACATGGGTCATGGGAGGAAAACCAGGCCTAGGATAGGCAAAGCTATCATGAATGGCATCGCTTGAAGCAAGCTCAGGAACAACAGCACGAGAAGGAACAGCGATTGGTTGCCCAACAGAGTTAGAGCTACGAGCATTGGCAGGAGCAGGGTTGAATTGAATACCACGATCAGACATATTGTTATAAGAGTAATTTGAAATAAAGATAAGTGAGCTTGGCATCAAAATTGATCTTTCTTAAATATCATCGAGTTTACAATGAAACTCAGTCTTAGTATAGCAAAAAAAAAAAATATAAAAAGATTTCCTTTTCGAAATTTTGTTCCTTTTTTTTTCTTTCTGTTCAGCAATTTCCTTTTTCAACATCACTCCGGTTATCGCAAGGTAAGTAAAAAAAAAGAAAAAAAAAAGAAAAAGAAAATAAAAAAGAAAACTTTGGTTCTAACATGCTGTAGTAGGCATTCATACATGTATCCATGGCTGCTGTAGTTCCTTTGGTTCTTTGTATATCTGCTCAAAAGGTAAATACGTTCATATATTTCAGTAATCTTTATTAAAAGTGAAATTAGATTCCTTTAGTTCGTGGCTGAAGCTTTATGAATGTCTTGGCATCCTGTTTTGTTAGTAAAAGAGCTTTAAGGTAAATAAATCAAGTATCATGGTTTACTTTTATTAATATTTTATTTTATACAATTTAGATGCTTTGGCTTCTGTTGCCCTGTTGTCTATAACCTGTTATAGCTTTGGATTTTTACTACTGGCGCGCTTTTCTTTATGGGCTTTATTTACAACGCTCTTTGTTTGCTGCTTCTATGGTCAAGGTAAGCGTATTTTCCTTTTTTTTTGCATCTACCGTTTGAATTTTTTTATTTGATCGTTTCCATGGATCCCCTGCTCGCTTTCCCTCCTTCCCCTACCCTTTTGTAATACTGTAATGAACCAATAATATATAATCAATATGGCAATAAAGCCCAAAAATAAATGAATAAAACTACATTTTTGACCAATAATACCGTGTTTTAAGCCTATTTTATTTCCCAATATAAATCATCCAAAGCTAAATATAGCCATAATAAGCCAATAAGGAAGCATTGCTAAAGAGCAACAGACGAATAAGGAAGCATTAGGAAAAGGTAACAAGCCAATAAAGAAGTGGTATTAAAGAGAAACGCAAGCATGTAAGGTCCAATAGAAAGGCATCATACTTGTGTTTCGTCGTTAAAAGAATAATGAAGCGGCGCGTTGCCAAACAGTGATACTTGGTTATCGCACTGAAATAGTTAACATTCAACGTAAACAGGTTCAACTTGGCATACTGCAATAACGCTGCATTAAATATGATAAATCCCGATTAACTGAGGTATATCTGAGGACTATCATACTTTGTAATAACAATTATGTGCAGTGTCTGGACATGCAGGTTCGAATCCTGCCTTCCTCACACCGTCTCTTCCACGCACGGTCACATGACTTCCTTAACGTGCGTCGTCTCTGGCTTTCGGTGTGTCCCGCCTGTGTGTTGCGTTGCGTGCCAGCTGGTATCTGGTCCACCTTCCCTCCCTTTCGGTGTCCCCGTTGGCATCCCTTTCTGTTCTCTCTTTCCTCCCTGGGTTTTGACGCCGCTGCTGTTCTGGTCGGTCTGCGTTGTGTGCTGTTTGGTGAGCAGCATTATCAGCGTTGCAAGGATGCCCACCTCGGCTTAATGAAGCATGTCTCTCTCTCTCTGTTCCAAGTCTTCGTCTGTCGCTTCAGCCAAATAATTGCCCTGCTTACCCTCCCTTCCCTTCCCCCATTACAGTTTGTATGCTTTCCCAGTTCGTTCTGTGGTCAAGCAATTAATGACACATATGTCGCCTGCATATATGACCAATAAAAAAATAAAAAGTTTCGTCTATACTACCGAAGATTTTGTTACATTCACAGTACCCGGAAATATGT